>CAJJDN010000039.1:65246-268666 GCA_905182985.1 Paramecium sonneborni
AAGATGTTGAAAGAGTGAGATAATTTAAAATTTGCATTATATTTTTTCAGAAAAATAAATTATAAAAATTTAAGAGTTCTAATTTATTATATAAAAGTATTTGTAAATTTTATGAAATTTAAGTATAAATTAATTTTATACAAAAAATTCTAAAAATTAATATACATAAGTAAAATAATCCATTAAAATAATAAAATAAAGGTTCGTGTTTTAGAAATTATATATTGATATTAAATTAGAGAAATATTTTTTATCAATAATTATATATCACTTAATCATATAATAAATTATTTAATAAAAATTATTTTAACAATACATTTTTTTTTGTATAATATTTCTTTTTAAACCATTGTTAAAACGAATTAAAAGTTCGTTTAAATATGCAATCTTTCTAGATATTTTGGTTTATTATTAATTTACAAAAACAAAATGATAGGATTAATTAAAACGTCATTAGAAGTATATCTATTTTTTAAAATTCCATTTAGAAAAATATAAAGTATTTTCACTCCCAATTATGGATTTCGCTTGTAACTTCAAAAATTCTGAGATTAATCGAATTTAAAAAATCTCAAGTATATTATTTATAAATTTTCTCAAAATAACAGCATAACCGTAAAAGTAATCAACTAGTAGCTTTTAATTTTTAAAATGGATGATTTCGAAATAAAAAAAGTTTATTATTTAAAAAATGCTCATAGCATTTAGTTTCAATCTTCAGTTTATTTATACTCTAAAAATTATACTATTTGAAAATGAAATAAATTTATAGAATCATACAAAATTAAAAAAGCAAATGTTTTTTAATATAAGAAATTTTTTGAATTCTTTTCAAGCTAAAACACATTTGAATGAAATATAATTATCAAGAATAATACAAAAATTAACTATATGAATTTTTATTTTAATATCTAATTTATTTATTTATAAGAAATCAAAGAGTTGTATCAATCAATTTGAAAAAAGAGATTGATATTAAGTTTATAAAGAATAAAAATATAAGATTTCTTATTTGCTAGATAGAAGGGAAAATAATTTTTGATGAAAATAATATCAATAATGTTGCTTGATTAAAAAAAGAGATTTGATTTAGGATAAGATTAAAAAGAACATTAAATGGTTTGAATATTAAGTTTCCTTGAAATAATTCTCTTAGCATATTAGCATAGACAATTTGCTTATATCATGAAATATTTATAAAAATTTGATAATTTTAGATAGTGTATATTAGTATATAAAATAACAAAATGAGTGGTTAACTATGTAATCCTGATAAAGGATGTTGGCTTTTGAGTAATTGTGAATGGAACGAAATCAGCTATACTTGTGTCCATGATCCAATATTGGAATTGACACTTTATACAGGATTTGTTTATGCGTTAATACCAATATTTTTGGGTATTGGTATTTTAGGTGGTCTAGGAACAGGAATGATAAAAAGACCTATTTTAAATTTAATGTTAAATTATCCTGCTAGCATTGCAACTTAAGTTGGTGATTGTTTTTTATTTATAACCACAACGCTGAATTCTTTCTTATTATTTTTTGAAAAGTATCTTAATAAAGATATAAAGACATCCGGATCATCCAGAATTACCATTAATTAACTTTGATATAAGTATTATCTTTAATTAAACAATTCCTTTGGCTTGGAGTGTTGGTGCTTTCCTCTAATAAAGAATACCTTAATTTGGTTTGTATCTTTTTTAATTATGTTTTATGCTTGGTGCCATCCCTTTTTTATGGAAATTCAGTAATTGATTAAAAATTATAGATTAGCACATAGTTAAAAGTAATTAGAATTAGATAAAAGAGACAAAAAAGTACTGATAGTTGAAAAAATAAAAACAAAAGAAGATATGTTAAATGAAACTAATCTTGATGAAAAATAACTTATTCAATATGAAAATTTCTATATAAATGATCATAAAAAGATTTAGATAAAGAATCTCTGTTTTATATTTGGATCGTTTATTGTTAATCAAACTATAGTTCTTATGAGATCTAACAAATATAATAATTCTATCATTGGGATAGATGCTTGCACTCTTGAAAACAATTTAGTATTAATTTTAATATTATGTGCAAATGGAATTTATACAATTTTAGTTTATTGGAATAAAAGAAATGAAGAATATTATAAAGATTTAGTATAATATAGACCAGAATTTAGATATTTTACCCCTAAGAAAACATTTTGGTTATATTATTTAGGAGGATGTGCAGCTGGATTCAGCACAGGATTTATTGGAATGGGGGGTGGAATCATTATGGTGTCTGTTTTATTACATAAGAAAATTATTGCCAGAGAAGCTGCTGCTACTTCTGCTTTTGGTACTTTCATGATTGCTTTAAATAGTTTAATCTAATTGTTTTTATAGAAAACAATAACTAATGAATAAATGCTGATATTTTTTAGTTTAGGAGTATATTATTCATATTTATTATTATTAGATAATAGGATTAATAGTTATCACTAAACCTGCTTATATGCTAATGAATAAATTTAAAGTTGGATATGTTGTTTTGATTGTAGATATTATTTCTGTGACCAATAATGTCTTTGCAATAACAGCCTTAATTATAATCAATTCTACACTTTATGGATTCGATATTATGTTAAATTATAATTAGCATTGTTGATATTTGATTTTTTCTTAACCAAATATTCCTTAAAATTTATTTGCTATCTATTTGCATCAATTAAATTTTCTTATAATTATTAGATTATATTATTTTATTCTTTAATTTCTAAATAATTGAACATATCTCTAATTTAATGAATTTTTTTGATTGAATTTTTTTATTTTAGATAAATTATTAAAGTGTGGCAAAAATAAAATCATTTTAATTATGTTTTTAAATATAAAAAATTTATATGCAAAACTAAATAACTTAGATAGCTTCAATAAAAGTAAGATGTGATAAATGTAATCGAAAAAATGATCTCATTTCTTAATGCTGTGTTTTAACATCACAGACAATAAATCAAATTTGCTGTCATTCATGTGTGAAGATTTTATAAAAATAACATAAATTTCAAGTTGAATAGATATGTGATATTTTGTAAGAATGCTAATAAATTAAATTGTTCCTCTCATAACATAGTATTGTAGAATTAGCCTCTAATTCAATTTTTGTTAATACTCTTAATATTTCAGATCCTCTAAAATAATTACTTGAAAATTCTAAAGAATTTTATGAAAGTATCAATTTCAATGAAACAGATTTTTAAAATTATTGTAAAAATAGAATCTTTTATAAACAATTATTAGAAAATGAAACACTAAAGCAAAACATTGAAATTGCTTATAAGAATTTAAAAAGCATTATTAAATAATATTTTTATGATGAGGAAGGGATACCAATTTTATCTATCTCTATTCCAAAAACTAAGTATTCAATTTTATATTCTCAAGTTTTATCCCATTATTTTCTAATATTAAAATATTAAACTTAATCAGGATATTTATCTGAAATAAATAATAAAAAAGTAGAGAAATAAATAAAGATTGATGGATATGATCCTACAATTATTGTATCAATTTTTGACTTTAAAAGCAAAACAAATATCTATGAAGATGTTTTGATTCAAACATAAAATTTAAAATATTTAACACAAGATTTAATTAAATCTTATATATTAGAGTAAAGTAACATAATTTATGTTTGTGTCGAAAATGATTATTATTAGATCAATTTAAATCCTAAATCACCTCCCAAACAGATCAATTATGTAAACTTTTAAGTTATTGGGGAGAATCTAATCTTTTTAGCATAAAATGCTTTACTTAAATTTGACCCTATCGATTATGAAATTATTCAAAAATAAGAAATTTTTGAAAGAAATTGGTCAAATAATGAATTTTTGATTTCTTACGATAAAAAAATAAATTCTTTTATTATTTATCATTAACCCTGTGAAAATTAAAATGAAATATTTGAAATTATACAATTAAATTCCCTACAATGCTCTAAAAGAATTATTTTTGCTAATTTTGATAGATATTAATATAATACCTTTTCATATTACATAGCATTCAAATACATATTTAGAAATAAAATAGTTGTGCTTCTTCGTGAAACTCATTAAGAAAAAAAATTTTTAATTTTATTAAATTTAGAGACAGCTAAAATCATAAGAAAAATTCCTATATTAAATAAACATACTATTTAAAATATAAATCTCTTGAAAGACTAAAGTGTAATTAGTCTAAAATATGATGCAGATAAACTAGAATTGTATTAAATCTCTACAGGCAGATAAATTATTTAATTCGATAAAATTTAATTAAATCCAATCTTATTAGATGAATATGTATTATGTATAAAATAAGATGATATCAAATTATTTGAATTAAGTCAATGATTATTATATATTATTATCCAGATTATAAAATATATGTTTATATTAAATTATAATAAATTTATGATTCATTCATGAAGCTCTTGCAGAACACAATCGGTAGTTTTGATATTACAGTAGAAAATCTCCTGAAATCCTTTATTTAAACAAAAATTAAATTTAATTAATGATTTAGCTATTTAAGTATCATCATTTATTAATTTATCAATTAATTAACCTAAATCAAATTGAATCAAATAAAATTTAAAAATATAATAATTTATTTGGGTATAACAATTTTAAATATCTTGCTTTTAGATTTATTGGTAAGACTAAAACCTTTAAATTTAAAGGATTAAATTGGTATGTTATTATTACTTTTTTCTTGTATCCAATAAATTTTAATTGAAATTAAACCTAAACTTGTCAATTCTTTAGAATTAATAATCATTGCAATGAAATACTTATAAATTATAATTTATGAAAAATTCTAGCCATTACTTATTTATAATAATTTATTTACTTTACAAATATTTTATTAAGCTTGATTATTGTAATTATTCGATTTAATTTATTTCCTAAATTTTTCATCAGTTGTTATTATTTATTGTTATGCTAAATTTTCTCTACTTCTAAATGAATATTATGGATTCAATAAAATTCTGCCAAATATGATATATATTAATAATTTTTTTGATAGATCTTCATTACAATATTTTTTTTTTTTAATTTTTTAAACTAATACTTTACTCAACATCAAAAATTTTTTTAATTATTATTAGTTACAGATTTAGTTTTACTCATATTTAGTTTAAGATTATTTATTCATCACATTTTGAGATAATTGGAATTTAATGTTTATTGTTTTTCTTGATTTAAGGATGTATATAATTATCTTTTTTTTCCAAATTTTTTATTAAGTTAATAATTATAATAAATGTAATATTTATGCATATTCTAGATTATTTAGAAATTCAAGAGTTAGATTACACTAATAAAAGAAATGCTCTATGTTTTTAACATCTAATAATGATAGATTTATTTAAAATGAAAGAATAAACGAGATCTAATGAAAAAATTTTAATAGAAAATGTTAAAATTTTCCTTGAAATATGAAAAAAGCAGCTTATTTTGAGAAATTAGAATCAGCTAAAAATTGGTTAGATCTTGAAACCAAGACTTTCAGTGAAAATTGTAAAGTATAGATGAAGGAGATAATTTCACTTATCAAACAATAATTTAATGTAAATTTTTAAAGCATTTAATCATTGGAATAAAATATAATAGTTAATGAATAGTAATCAGAAACTAGAGAAATTGATAGTTTTATATATGATTATGATTAAAAAAGATTTATTAGCACAAAATTTGAAATAAATTTAACTAAGAATAAAGAAGTAATTTATATTAAAGATGGATCAATTTTGAGAGTGTATTTTTGTTAATATAAATTAATTTAGTGATTAACCAAAGAATTTTTAGTGGGAAAAGGATGTAATGAGAAACATAGAATAAATAACAAATTTATAATGGGAAGGGGATTATGATGAAAACAATAAAAAAATAGGAAAATGGACTGCTTCATTTAAAAATGTAAAAGATATTGGAGGATATTACAACGATGATGGGAAAAAATAAGGAAAATGGAAGGAAATATTTTAGAATTATTGGAGGTAAATATAAATATATTTTGAATAGTTAAATTATTGCATATGAAGTTGGAGAGTATCTTGATGATTAAAGAATAGGAATTTGGAAGTATAACTTTTAAGAAAAAGATATGTAATAAATGTTATTAAATTAGGGGTGGTGGTGAATATAATTAAATTGGATAAAAATAAGGTAAATGGGTAGAGTTATCAATTTATACTTCATTTGTTTCTTAAGTAACTTATCATGGTGAATATGGAATGAATGGATAGAAAAAAGGTAAATGGGAGATAAAATATGATGGATAAAAAATGTAAATAATGTTTAACTAAATTAGTGGTGGTGGATCTTATGAAGAATAAGAAGGAATATCAAAAAAGAGTGGAAAATGGATTGAGTTTATAGATGGATTTACAGATAACTATTAGATCACTTTTAATGGTGAATATAATAAAAAAGGGGAAAAAAAAAATTAATGGGAAATTCAATCTAAAAGAAAGGCAGCCATTTTTTCAACATCAAATTAAATGTAAGTAAAATTATTAAAAATTTATTAGTGGAGGAGGATGGTATGGTGATTTAGAAGGAGCTTCAAACAAGATTGGAAAGTGGATTGAAATAAGAGAGGGAGTTAATGATAGCACAAAACTAACATATAATGGAGAATATTCTATGAAGGGGTAAAAGATGGGCAAATGGGATATTTTCTATAAAGGAAAATAAATGTAAATAAAACTTATAAAATATTTTAGTGGAGGAGGAAAATATGAAGAACAAGAAGGTGGTTCAAAAAAGATTGGGTAGTGGATTGATTTAAGGGATGGCTTTTTTAATAAGAGTTAAATAATTTATAAAGGAGAATATAATAATAAAGGAGAGAAAAAAGGTAGATGGGATACCCTATATTGTTTTGCAGGAGAAAAAGAATATTAAATAATGTAATAATTACGATTTTATATTCTATTAGAGGTGGAGGATAATATGATGAATAAGTAAATGGTTCAAAAAAATTTGGTGAATGGATTGATATTTGGGAATGCTTTGGGTAAAATAGGGAAGTCACTTATTAAGGACAATATAACATGAAGGGTTAGAAAAAAGGTAAATGGGATATTCTATTTCGAGAACAAAGAGAAAATGAGGCAATCATAATGTAATAAAATAATAAAATTGTAATAGTGGTGGTGGATAATATGAAGAATAAGATGGAGGTTCTAGAAAGGTTGGAATGTGGATTGAGATATCAGATGAATTTAGATCCAATAACTAAATAGCGTATAGTGGTGAATATGATACTACAGGTAAAAAAATTGGTACATGGAATTAAATTGAGTAAAAGGCGAATCTTTTTGGTAGTAAAAGATTAAGTAAAATAACGAAATGAAATACAATATATAAATAAAAAGATAATTATTTTATTGTTTAATAAAAATATGTAATATCCTAACTACTTATTTTATCTTATCATTAAATTTAGTTAGATTAGAAGAATTATAAAACAAAATGTTAATTTCTATATTTTTCTTAATAGAATTCTTTTTTTCTTTTAGAAATCAAATTTTAGTATTCATGATTATAGATTTTTATTTCTTCTTGAGTTTTAATGTCTCACAATAAATTCAAATAATATTTGTGCTCACTGATTACCTCTTCTCTTTACATCTATATTTCAATTCTTTCATCTATTCAACTCTAATCAAATTTGCTATTGCTGTAAAACACAATATTCTTAACATCATATTTTCATTTTTCATAAATATTTTCTACTAATTTATTTTTTCCACAAAAATCTAAATTACTCTTTAGTTTTGTTATAGAAATTAGAAATAATCTTTTGATAATAGTTGGCTTCCGATGAATTAAAGAATGAAGACAATTGATATTAGATTGATTTATTTTTAATTAATTATTATTATTCTTAATTATTATCTAATTAAGTAAAATAATATAGAATTGTAATATTCATAAGATTTAATACAATAGATCAAATTCAATGTAATAAGATTAAAATTTTGATTATTATACAATTCTTATAAGATGGTTATATATTAAATATTATAGGAGTTGTTAAATTTTGTTCATAGAAGAGAAATAATAAATTAGAAATAATTGTGTTTTTTTGTAAAATTATTCAAACTTTAACTTATTACGCAACTATAGTATATGCTTATGTGATAATTTTAACTTCATTATCTCTTTTAGCAGTTCTTAAATTGTAATTTGATTAGACAATTTCTCTTTCATTTCTATATTATTAGAGTAAATCTAATGCAATAGGTAAATCTTTTTAGATTTGATTTCTGCTTTTAGTAGATAATGCCTAAAGATATGAATGGTAATACATTATCTTCATTTCTTCTTTTTAAGGTAACAACAGTTCTTGAATAATCAGCACTTAGTCTTTCTCTAACTTCAGTTACTTCTTTAAGAGTTACATCATATGATTAGGTAACTTTAGCAATATATTCATTTGCACCAGAATTTTCTTGGATTCTTTGATCTCTAATGTTTTCAAGTAATTATATAATTCTAGTAACTGTTGGAACATCAAATCTAAAATAATACAATAGAATACTTTGTAGTTACTGCAACAAGTGCTGTAATTGGATGATTTGGACCTAATGAATTAGCAAGTTAATCAACATATTATTTAGTATGTTATTATGAGAGGATTGTTGTTTTACTTTATTCAGCAAATACAGCTTATTAAAGTTTTCCAATCATTTCATTTAATCCATCAATTGATTTAATATTATTGGTTGTTCTTTGCTATGAATATTAATTAGAATTACTGATATTGTTTCTATTTCTAATTTATATTGATTTCTGATATCTTCTTCTTTAGAACCCAAAGTTTATAATTATTTTTCTTAAGATTGTTGTGTGCCTATTAATTTGCTTATATCTTCATTTAAATCTGCAATTTACTGATTGAGTCTTTGTAATTCTTTGGCTAATTTTTCAGTTTAGATTTCCAAAATTTCAATTTCAACATTTAATTATCCAATTTTCTAGATAAGATAAATATTATTAGTACTTTGGCAAATTCTTGATCTTCAATAGTTTAATCTGCAATTAATTAATCTCTGATGAGCTTAATTTCTTTTAATACTTCTTCTACATATGAACTTTATAACATTTTGAGTTCAATTAAGCTAGCTAATTATTTTGAAAAATCATTTTTAAGTGTCATTTTATCCATTTGTGTCATCACAGCATCAACTTTTGAAGACAAGGAAGTTTATTGACTCAAAACAATGAGCATAATAAGGAAAATGACTTATTTCATTAAAAACGGTATAATAAAAATATAAAAGAGATAATTGGATTAATTTATTATGGAAGAGTATATAATATTGTAAATGATATAAATGATAAATATGATAATTATATATATATAAATCATTTAGATGAAAACAATTTAATTTATCCATCCGCACCTAAAGATGCGAATAAATTGTAACTAGGATGATGAACTAAATTATGAATGTTTTCATCGTATTTAGATTGATGTCCTTATAGTTCTTATATAAATTATTATCTTCTGGTATCCCAAACTCTATTTAGAATATTAGTAGATATAAATACTTGATAACATTTCCTGTTGCAATATAGATGATAGTATTACTAAGATTAGTAATTGCTGAAATAATTGGTTCATTACCACAAATAATTTGTGATATTAATTTAGCTAAATTGTAATAATAAAAATATATTGATACATTATTAAAGATCAAATATTCTTAATTTACCATCCTCATGTGATGATATTAGACAAGATTATTAAAATTATGTTAATTAATTGATTTAAGCTGATGTATTATTTTCTGATTAATATTTAATATTTTGAACATTTCTACCATTTTCTGTATCAAAAATAGAAAGAATAGTAGAATTCATAAACCCTGATGCAAAAAGGTTTGGATTATGTTATAACCATGATATAGCTGTAGGAGAATCTACAAAATGTCCATATTGATTTTTTTAACCAAATTAATAGAGCTATTTAGGTTCAGATTATGAATCTTAAATTGGCCATAATTTAATAAGAGAATCTGCTGCAGAAGATATTAATAAAGTTTATTGGGAATTAACTTTTAATTACCATATTGCATCTTAATGAGCTTACCAAGTCATTCTACATTATTAAAATTCTTCAGTTTATCCTAATTAATCACATTCATCAGGTAATGGAAAATACCACATTTTAATTGCTCCTTCAGCTCCTGCACTATATATTGTATTCTATATTCCTTTTAATCTTTATTCTATTCCTGCTATAGCGAAAAGAGGTCCTGTATGATCTCTTAATGTTAAATATGGTTCAATTTAATTTTACTATTATTAATAATTTTAGTAATCCCATAATTTCAATTAGCAATCTTCTGATACTGTTGCTAAAATAGTCATATTGTTAAAAAAATATGCATCTCTTACACCATCTAAATGATGTCTCAATGTATTTTATAATTATACAGGATCCTTTGATACTACTTATGGCTACTCCTCATTAATATTCTATGATTTGCTTCTACTATGAGTAGGAAATCCACTTGTACTATTCATATTAGTTGGGCTTTATCGACCTGAATTTTAAACTATTGATGTCACATTTTAATTAGGTGTTAACATGACTGATGGTCTATTTGAATGCTCTATTTTAGGAGAACTAGGAGGAGAAAAAATAGATTGTAATCCCACTTCTTAGATAATTCTAAATTTAAACTAACTTATTCATACTTTTGCAATAACGGACGATAAGGCTTTGCTTTTCTTTTTGGGATAGTTTAATAGTTTTGTATCTAACTTTAGTTTTCTATATTTTCCTTTAACAATTAATTCAAATAATCAGGAACTTATCCATTTTATTGATATTTCAATCTCTCTTATCTTAAGGCCACTTCAAGCATTTTGCATCTTTTTCCCAAATCAGTTATAACTCTCTCTTATCCTTTAACTACTCCTTCTAATTCATTTATCTTCTACTGCATTTATGATTTTTCTAATGCCCATTCACAATCCTTATATTACATTTATTTATGCTATTCATGTAAGAATTCTAATACTCCTACCCAATTACATTAAGTCTGAATATAATTATTTAAATTACATTTTATTGAGCATTTTTTTGTATCAAAGTGCTTATTGAAACAGACTCTTATGACATAAATATAATTATTCAAATTTAAATTATTACTTTAATTTACAGAATGCTAGTTAATATTTCTGATAGTGAAGATCATTCAAAATTTAATTGTAATCAATTAATTTTAATAATTCAATATTAACTTAAAATTGATGTAGTTAACAAAATCTATAACTAATGAACCTTCAATTATTAAAAAGACAAAACCATAACTAATATTAAAGAAAATGGATTAAGATATAAAATTATTAATAACTAAACAAAATTAATATGCAAATAAATTCATACCCAGATAACTTCTATGCAAATAAAACAATGTTTCAATTTTAATGATAAGATATTAATTAATATTTTAATAATAATATGAATAAATTAGAAATGTTAAATAGTCCTAGATTAACTACTTAAACAGAACATGTAAAGAGATCATTCTATGGGAAAGATTTAAGAAATGAAAAGAATATAGAATCATTATTGTTTCTTAAGAGAACCTAAAGAAATGAAATTACATGTAGTCCATGTAATTAATCAAATGAGATAATGGTAGAAGAGATAAGAAGATTAAAAGATTAAATAAAATTATAACAGAAAGAGATTTAAAGATTATCATAAATAAACGAATATTTGATATAAGCAAATCAAACAAAACTAAACATTTTATAATCTGAGAGATAGTTTCATTCTAATAAAATAACAATAAAAATAGGACATAATAAAACACTGAGTGAAAAGAAGAATTATTTAAGTAAATTTTTAGATGAAAATTCTTAATAAAGTCCAAGTGTGAAACGAAGAATTTATAGAAATCCAACATTAGCTAGATTGCATTTAGAGTAAGAAAGTGAATAGTAAAAAAATGAAAAATAAACGTAGAAAGCATCAACATTTTATGATACTCTTTAATAAGAAGATTGTTTTAGAACAAATGCAATTCTTAATATATAATTATCTGACGAAGATGCTATGTAATAATATAAATAAGATGGAACAGTTTCTTTAATGAAAGAATTATTAGATAATGAAGATGAATTTGGAGATATTATATAAAATATATCAGCATAAAAACTATCATTTCTTTATGATAAATTTAAACGTATAATGTCTGATCATAATCAATTATTTATATTAGTATTAAGATTAAAGAAAATAGTAATGGGAGCATTATAAATGAATTCGTCTATTTTATTAGATGATGCTCTTTAAACAATAATAGATAAATGTGTAGATTGTTTAGAATGTGATAGAGCATCATGTTTTATAGTTGATTAAAGTAAAAAAGAATTATGGACTAGAGTAGCTAAAGGAACATCAACAACAATTCGTTTATAAATTGGTTAAGGTATTGCTGGATTTGTAGCATAATCGAAAAGTATATTAAATATAGAAGATGCATATAGAGATTAAAGATTTAATTCATAATAAGATATTAAAAATAATTATAAAACTAAAACTTTATTAGTATGTCCGATAATGGAAAATGATAAATGTGTTGGAGTTTTATAATGTGTTAATAAATAAAGTGGTTACTTTACAAAAGATGATGAAGCTTTATTATAAATAATGTGTGAATTTTCAAGATCTGTATTAAAAAATGCATTAAATCATGATGCTTAAATGTTAATTTAAAATAAATTAAGACATCTTATAAAGACTGGAGTTTTATTATAAGCAAAACAAAATGAAATTCTTAATTTAATTTAATAAGCAGAGGAAAGATTAAGATCATTAATGAATGTAGATATTGCTAAAATAGTTTATAATGATATTCAAATAAATAAATTTATTCATATAAACAAAGAAGCTAAATTAGTTGAAAGTGATAATATTCTTGGAATCATGGGCAATTGTGTTCATACTCAGTAAATTCTAGCCATAAGTAATTGTTATATTAATCCACTTTTTAATCCAAATATTGATATTGAAACAAGTATGCCTATTATATGTATGCCACTTAAATATAATAATTAAATCATTGGAGCACTTTAAGTTGTTAATGTTAAAGGTATTGGAGGTAGTGATTCTAAAGTTAATTCAATAGATTTAGAAATGCTAGAATTATTTTGTCTTCAAACTTCATAATGTTTATTTTAAATGAAAACAAATAACCATTGAACATTAATATATTTATATTATTTCTTTAAAATATCATGTAAAGTATCTATTATATATATATTCTAAATTAAGCGTAGCTAATATTTATTAAGAATTAATCTATACTTTATTTATTTATATTAGATCGATATAATATTTTAAATTATATAAAATTAAATAATTAACAACTTTATTAGACATTCAACTCCTTAGTATTTTAAAATCATTTCAGAAAACTTTAAAAAAATAATATTAATTAATTGAATAGTTTTATCTTCTTAATTATGACCCTAGAAATAAAATTATTATTTATTATTATATCAAATTATTAAGTTATAAAATCTTCTTTATAATTTAAAATAAGATGGATTTTAAAAAATCAAAATAAGGTGAAAATTTAGAAGAATAGTGAGAATAATAATTAAAAGACTAAAATTATTGGTATAATATACATTTTTATGGATTCATAAATATTTTATAAAATTTAATACTTCAAAATAGTTCATCTAATTATTATTTATACAGTTCTTTCTATAAATAAAAATCCCTTTAGATCTATTCTTTCACTGCATTGTAATTTGGATTTTAATTTAATAAAAATGATTATAGATTATAGTGCCCTTTTATTAATTTCATAGAAATCAACATAAATTTCAAATGCTATTCTCCATAAGTTTTAATTTGTTCGTATCCAAAAATCATGGGTATGAACTAACTTTTTAAAATTCTACAATATTCATTGATATAAAATAATTTATCCAATTTGACTTCAAATTTAAATTCAATATCACATTTATTTGCTTATAGATACTTATTAACATAATCAGCTATCAAATCTAATGTAATTTTTTCATCAAATTATGATATTGCTACACCTAAACATAAATCACAATAATTTCTATAAATTTTGATTACTGCATTATTTTCACAACTATTTTATAAATTTAGATGAATACCATTTTTCATAAAACAAAGTTCTATATAATTATAGCAAATCTTAAAGTGGTTTTTATGGAGGAATAACTCTAATTGGTGATGGTGGAATTAGTGGTCCTGCTGGTCTAACAGGATAAACAATGGCATTATTTCTATTGTAGATTGTTTAAAGTCTAAATCCTAATCCTATTTATTAACAAATAGTTGGAAAATCAATTCTATTAACTGGTGAATAAGTAATCATTCTTTCTATCAATTAACAAGTATTTGGAGATAAATTTAATTAAGGAATCATTATTCTAAAGGGAGTTTACTTAATTCTATTTATAAATTCCATAATTCCTGCCATATTTAATTCAAATGGGTATTATCCAGTTAAAAGATTGTAAAATAGAATTCCAAACTAGAATATTAAATTAAATATTTACTGAATAAATGTCAACCTTATGCATTAATTTTTATTTAATCTCTTAATCATCAATTTGAAATTAAATAGGAGCCTTAAATTATTTTATTTAATTAATACCTATTATTATTAACCTATACTAGAATTAGTCATGCTACCAAATCTTGTCATTTGACCTCCTCCTTAAATGAAATTTATATCACCTAAATATTATCAAAAATAGATTATACTTTGTGAGTATTCGTAATTTCCTTATAATTCAGGTGCTTTGAATACTGGAGTACCATTTTTGGTTATATTTAATAAATTCTAATCAGATGAATATATCTTGCCTACTCCAAAATCAGCAATCTAATTAACTCAAATAATTTATACCTTGTATTTTCCTTAACTAATTAATATATTAGCAGGTTTTATATCTCTATGTATAACTGAACTTTAATAGAGCACTTTATATCCATTAAATAATTGTCTCATTATTTCAAGAGCTTCTTGTTCTGAATATCTTCTTTATTACATTAATCTTTATTTAATTTCCTTTTCTAAATCAGATTCACATTTCTCCATTATAATTACAAAGAAATTTCTCTCTGGAATGTAATTACAATAGAAAACATTTACTATATTTTCATTTTGTTTATCCTTCATATAATTTAATATATCCAATTCTTTTTATACATTTTAAGAATTAGCAGGCACAATCTAAAAAAATTATTGTTTAATTAAACTTTAGCACAATATTGCCTCTAATCACGATTTCTAGTTGCTGCAAATACCTTTCCACAAGCTCCTTGTCCCAACAAATTACAAGTATCGATAGCAAATTCATCAATATAGACAATTTGATCACTCATTTTGTATTTCTATTAATAAAATATTTTAAATTTTCATAAAATAATTTCAGATATCAAGCATTTGGATTTTTAAAAAATCCATATGACGGGGGCTAGTTTTTTTAGAATTAGAATTCATTATTCAGTTATTAATGCAATTAACGAATAATGTCATTCAACTACTTATAATCTTGATTAGTTTTATCATAATCTTCTAAAATATCTCTATTATTGGCATTATAATTTTCATAATATTTTAGAATAGCTTCTTATTTTAAGAATTAAGTTTATATTGTTGTTAATTCTGTTAAATCTTTCAGTCTTGTATTCTTTTTATCAACATATGAAATCATCTTTTTTACTTCTTAAATATCATCTTAAGTTGTTTTTTCAAACAAAATATTTTTTGTATTTTACTTTTGAATTATAATTAGCTTGAAGTAAAGAATGCATAAATAATAACCTAAATATGCTGGTTAACTGCCTAATATGCTATTTTTTTTTTTAAATTCCTTATAAGCAACTTCAATAAAATTTTCACTTCTTTTTTAGCTATCACCTATTTAATCAGATGATTAAGATTGAATACTACCAAATTATTATTATTTATTTATTTATTAAAAATTAATTTTAGTAGCATCTTCTTTCTCATTTTAAAATGAATTTGAATTCATTTATGGAATCATTGTTGATCTAGATTAAAATAGATTTTTGTTTGTGTTTTAAAAGGAAACCTATCGTTGTTAACCTTCATTCTGACTTTTATCTAGAATAAAGTGATTGTTGTTTTATTTTAACTTTTTTTAATCTACTAATGCTTAATTATTATTGTTAATATTAATATTATTAATATTATTATTATTAATATTATTATTAATATTATTATTATTATTATTATTATTATTATTATTATTATTATTATTATTATTATTATTATTATTATTATTATTATTATTATTATTAATAATATTACTATTATTATTTTATTGGAAATTATTCTTCAAATATAATGGAGGATTTTATTTTTGATTAATTTATAATGATATATTATCTTCTTAATTGTTTTATTTATAAGACTAAATTTTTTTCTATAAAGGTTCTGATTATAATTAATTATTAGCTTAAAAAATTGGTAGGGTTTATGGTATCGCATTTTAAATCTATTATATGGGTAGGCTGCTTGGTTATTAGTTAGGCGTTGTGAAATTGATTTTTTGAGGTTAGCTGTTATTATTAATAGGAAATATAGAGTTTTGTTACTTGGTTATTTCGGAATTATCATTTGTGGGTTGTTTAGGATTGGGTGGCTTTTATTGGGCATTAAATTAAAATTGATTAGATATTGGCGGGGGAAATTATTATTCAGTTGAGGGCATTGTTGTTATTTTATTTCTATAGGATCCTTAATTTTACTCACTCTATTATTAGATTGAGTTAGGAAATGGTAATTATTATTATTATTAAAATTTAGATTATTCTTTTATACTGAATTACTATTGCTCTGGTTTTTATTATTAAGATTATTATTATTAAAATTACTATTATTATGGCTGCTATTATTATAATTATTGTTGTTGCTTAGATTATTTTGTAAATTAAAGTTATTATTATTGTGGCATTGATTATTATTATGGTAATTATGATTATTATGGTATTTACTGTATTTATGATTATGATTATTATGGTATAAACTGTATTTATGATTATCGTATTTATGATTAAAATTATGATTATTAGGGTATTTACAGTATTTATGATTATGATTATTATGGTATTTACTATATTTATGATTATCGTATTTATGATTAAAATTATGATTATTAGGGTATTTACAGTATTTATGATTATGATTATTATGGTAATTATGATTGTGATTATTAAAATATTAATGATTATGATTAATACAGTATTTAAGGTTATTAAAATTGTAATAATTATTATTCTTACTATTATTATTATAAAGCTTATTATTATTACTGAGGTAACAATAATTATTACTATTAAAATTACTATTATTATGATTATTATTATTAAAACAATAACATTTGCTATTATGATTAAGGTTCATATGTAAATTAAGATTATTATTCTGGTATTTAAATTTATTATTGCTATGATTATGGTTATTATGTTTATAATTGATTTTATTATGATTAGATGTCTGAATTATTTGTTTTAGATATAAGTTTAATTTTTTAATTAATTTATTTGGGCTAAATGTAAGTACTACCTTTACCATTACTAATATTTATAATTTCTTAATTTAATGATTACCAACTAATTCTTTTATTGGGATCATAGATTAACATCTAATCAATTAAAGAAAGCAAATCATTGGTAAACTTAAATAAAATAAAAATATTTACATTTTTGTGTGGCTTAGGACAATTTAATGGTGAGGTTTCAAGGTTTTTAAGTATTTTTTCTAAATCATTTATTGAATTAGGCTCACGTTAAAAATAATTTTAACCATTATAAACTAGTTGATACAACATTACTCCTAACTAGTGATATAAATAATAAATACAGAAAAAATATCACACTAATTATTATATTCTTTATGGAAAATGATTTCAGGTGCAGTATAGATAGGTGTACCTGCATATGTAGTAGTCAATTATTATTACTCTAACACTTTTCCTACTCCAAAGTCAATTATCTATTTAATAAATATAATATCAATACTTTGATGATGGGTTTATTTAATTAATAATTAAATTAAATTAAAATATTTTATGGTTTAAGATCTCTATGAATAAGATTCAATTGAATAATTTTCATATAGCCTTTAACAATCTAATATAATATATCTAAGACTTCCTCTTAGGATAAATTGAATTTCTTATCTAATAGATATTGTTCAATACTCATATCACATTTTTCCATCACTAAATATGCATATTATTAATGATAACAAATATCTTAAACCCTTATAATATTTTCACAATCTTGATTTTCTGATATTAATTAATAAGCTTGTAATTCTCTTCGTCCTTCGACATTATATTGATCAATTTGCTTAGTACAATATTATAATTATGGATTGAATAAATCATAAGTTAGAAATGTTGCTCCTTAGTTACCTCTTCCTAATGATTTTGAAAAATCTAAATAATATTATTCTTATTTTTATTTATTTTAGAGAATTAAGAATTATGGTAACAAAACTTGCAAATTTGCCAACTCAAGCCAAGTAATTCTTTCTTTAGGATTATATACTATCATTCTTTCTAATAATTATTTTAAGGCAGGATCAATTGAGGGGTCTTGAATTTTAAATTTAGTAGTTCTGATTTATTAATTAAATTTTTAAAGTTCCTACATTGTAAGAGGATTAATATGGTATTTGTTTTAGAAACACATTTAATACAAAATTAATCCAAGCTAATTCTATTAATTATAAATATTACAGAATAAACATCACATTAATTATCATAGCCACAATTAGAGCTCATTTCAGGTGCTTAATAATATGGAGTTCCACTTTTTTGATACATTGTTTACTCTTAATAAGATGCAGCTCCAAAATCAGAGATCTATGATTAGTTTCAATTAAACCTTAATTTAAATATGATTTGTTTATGGAATACGTTTGACTAATAAAGTATTAGGATTTAAATCTCTATGTGTTATTTTTAAATAAATTAATTGCATATATCCTTAAACTATTTAACCAATTATATTATAAATCTCATCTTTAGTAAACCAAAAACTTTTCCTTTATTGAAAAAGATCGGACAAAGTTGATTCGCATTATTCATTTTATGATTCTACTAAATTTATTTAAGGATTGAGTTTAAAGGAAATTATTCGTGCAATATTATAATGAGGACATTAGTCAATCTAATTTTTTATCTATTACATAAGGTTTAATGGATCTTATTAATTTGTTTATTAAGAAGTTTGCATCACATCAAGATCTTAATTATAATTCCAAGAATTTGGGTTCATTGACTAATTCAAAGAAAATTAATTAATAGAAATAGAAAAAATTAAAAGACTAAATCATTTTATATACCTTAATTATAATTTTCTGAATTATAATAAGCTTTTCTACATCTATTAAAGGGTTTATAATCAAAAATTAATATTTCTTATACTATTTAAAAATTATCTTCTAAATAGATCATATATTTTGTTACCTTTTTTTCTAAAATTGATGAAGAGTAATAAGGTTTAACTTTAATAAAATTAAATATTTAAACAATATCTTGTTTCAAGTTTTTCAATCCGTTGTATTTCTTAGAGATTTTATACTCTAAATTATTTATTATAAATTAGAAAACTCTTTCTAATTTCTCCATTTCCATTTGTTACTAAATTCATTCTTCTCTATTCTTTACTTATTTCCCTTCCTTCAATTCTAATTATTAACCAATAGCTATGATTATTTTATTATTCGATAGTAACTATAATAATTATTAAAGAAACTTATCAGTATTCTTTATAATTTTGGAGAATTTGTATAAATATAATATTGATGTATATCTATTTAATTAAAAATTTCTATTCAATAAGTTCATTTATGGTTAATAATTTTACGAATCCGGTAATAGTGAAGGAATTTGTCAATTTTATTTGATTTTTTTTTTATAAAGAAATAAGATTATTGTCTCATATTTATTAATATTAATAGTTGGATATAGAATTTGGAAGTGTTTTTAGTTAGTTGGTAAAGATTTAATGACAATTGCTATATAAATTTAATAAATTTAATTTATTATTTTATTAAGTAGACTAATCACTAACTTAAGAATCTCTTTGAGTATTAATTTATTAAATCTTTAATTTTAGTATAAAATTTAACTTTTTAGAAATAAATTGTTAAATTATCATTATTTTTTCATTAACTTCTTGTGTAAATTTTTAAACAGAAAGAATGAACAAGACTTCATTTAATTTCAAGTAAATTTTAGAATTAGATCATTTATTTATTAATCATAGACTTTAATCACATAAATTATCGTAAAAAAACATTATTGTCCTATTAACTAGTTTCAAATTACCTTTTAGAAATATATAGAAAATGAAATTTAAAAAAATAATGAATAGAATAGTAATTTAGATTTTTTTGAGACATATTTTAAAAATTAACATATGAGTTTCAATAAATTATTTTAGATCTTTGAATTAAAGCATAGAATAAGGATTAATAGTATTAAATTAATAAAATGTAGCTAATGTAAATAAGCAATAGATTTAATATTTTTTCTATTTAATGTTTAAATAGATATATAATCCTAATTGTTCAGTTCTCTTTTTCTTTATATCCATTTTGTTAATTTTTAAAATTGAAATTTAAATCGTATCTGTTGGATTAGAAACAGATATAAGAGTATTAGGTCTTTGTATGAGGAGATTCAAACTATTTGAACTCTTATTATTCCACTCTAAAGTCTTATGATTAAATTTCAATTTTAATTTATTTCCTTTTTACTTTTGAATATAAGGTAGGTCTCTCTTCGATTCACTAATTCTTATAGATTTATTTTCCAACCAAACAAGAATTATTAATAATAGTAATTTTAAATATAAATATGTTATAATCTCACTAAAAATCATAAGATTAAGATTAAACTCTTTACATTGATAAAGTATTTTCTTTAATAGTTTCTTAGGAATTTAATTCAGAAATCTTAAACAATGCTTCTTATATTGATTTAATAAAAACTGGCTTTATCACTACATGTATCATTCCTGCTTCAAAACATTTTAAATGTGTTTCATAATCTTCATGAGCAGTACATCCAATTATAGGTATATAACTTACTGAATTTTCACAAATCATGCTTTCTAATTTTCTAGTTGTTTCTATTCCATTCATTACTGGCATATCAATATCCATCAATATCATAAATATTTAATCATGATATTCTTTAACTAAATCTAAACTTTAATATCCATTGAAAGCTTTCAAAAATTTATTAAATCCAATATTCTTTAACATTAAACATAAGGTTTCATGATTGAATGGCTCATCATCAACTACTAATACATATTTTTCTGTTTTTTTATTCTAATTTATACCTTAATCACCTGAGTTTATTTTTGAACTTGTTTTCTAACATTGTTAGAAATCTTTTGATTTTTTTAAGCATATAAATTTATTTCGTTTATGTGAATTAATATGTTTATTATTATTTGTTTATATTATGCTAGGAATTTATGCAATAGGCTCAATATCAATTATTTCTTACTATTACTATTGTAACACAACTGAACTACTAGATTTACAATTAAATTATCTTTGGGATAATTGTTTAAATTTAGATATTTTTGGACTTTATTAAAAATTTATTTTATTCAAACTTCTTATTGATTTCTATTTAATTAAGCTATTATTTTTAGATCTTACAAGAGAACTTTCAGATTGTAATTCTTTAGTATCACTTATAGAAAAAGAAAAGAGTAATTAATTATTTTATTAAATTCTCAATTACAATTTACTATTATCTCCACTTAGTAATTTAATTAATTTATTTACTAAATATAAATTTATTCCCTAATTGATACAGTTATCCACACATAATAATTTATTTGATTTGTTTTTGATATAATCATCTAATTAATTTAATTAATCTGTTAATTATAATATTTATTCCTCACTTAGACTTGATCCATCTTCAGTAATTGTAAAATATGTAATTTTATTAAATTAATCAATTTTAATTTCTAGACTAATACATCCACCTTCTTCTGTGTATCTATATGAAGTATTTAATAGATTGAGTAAAACTCGAATCAATTTATTAGAGTCAGTATTTATGCAAAAATACTTTGAATCAAATTTATCAAAAATTTAATTATTAATTTTAAATAGAATATCTATTTTTTTAATTTTACATTAACTTTCGATAAGATCGTATAATTCTGATAATAGAGATGATAAATTAGTTTTATTATTCATAATAGTTAATTGTTCAAATTCAAAAGACAAATAATCAAGTAAATCTTGGATTAAATATAATTATAATCTACAATTTAATAAAGCAGGCTATAGATAAGATAATTTAACTTATTCAATAATATTTTCATCTTCATTAGCTGTAATAAGATGTCCAAGTGTTGCATTTAAAGGAGTTTTTAATTAATGATTAAAAATATTAATTAGATTTAATTTATATTTAGAAATTTTATGATTTTACCAAAATGTAAATCCATTTTCTACTTTGATATAATATAAAAGATAAAAAGTATCTTTTTATAAATATTTAACTTGATATAAAACTTTTTAATTAATTTAAGGGTCATTCAAAACAATTAAGGTGTAATGTTATTGATTATTTTTGAGAAAAAGCAATAATTCTTTAGAAGATCTAAATTCCATTTTAGTTAATAATTAATTAGATTCTAATCCTTAGTTTTTAAAATAAAGTTTATAAAGTAATTATTATTCATGGTTAGATAATTAAATTTAATATGATTTTGGAGAATTAAAAATATTTTAAGTATTTTGTTATTTGTTTACAATAAGGGAATTTTTTGAAATAATTGAAATGTTATCGTAATTTCTATCGAATAATTAAAGAATGCAGTCTTATTTAAATTGTTTTAATAAAAGACGAATACACTAATTAAATGGTTTTTATTTAATATAAATGGAGTAGGTTTCAGATAACAATATAATGATTAGTTGAATACAATAATGTTCTTTAGTTTTGAAAGTCAAATTCTATAGAGAATCAACATAATATAATAGGATTTGAATAGAAAACAAAAAAAGGAAAATAATTGATTAAGTGCCAATCTTTTTAAAAAGATATAATACTGGCCAAGTAAGATTTGGTCCATATAAAGTAATCTCTTTTGCATAGTATAAAATAATAATGATAAAGGATAGGTTTTTATATTTAAGTAATAACATACTGACTAAGATAAAATGATATAAATACCAATATTAGAGAAAAGTAGAAAAATGGATAGTATAAGTTGAATAGAGGAGAAATCCTAAAAAGTGAAAGCAAAATCAGTTAACGATAATAATGTCAGAGTAATCGTAAGTCTGATTTGGTTGGAAATATGCATTTAATAAATAAATTTATATAATGTCATGTATTTAGACTATTCTTCTACCATTATGATTAATGAGACCTCAATTACTATTTTATTTAGAAGTATTGAAGAAAGGAGTATTAATATATGAGAAGAAATTGATAATGTAATTTAAAAGATTAACAGAAATAGAAAGTAATATATTTAATAGGGAAGAATGTTAAATCTGGGTTATAGTATTTAATAATCCAAAGGTTAGTAGAAAACATACCATAGTATTATAATCTAAGAATACAAATGAATTTTATATATATTTACACATAGAACATATGTAAATAATTTAATGATATCAACAAATTCATTATATAAATTAAAACTATATGATTAATTTAAGTTTATAGAGCATAAGAAAATATATTTTAAGTTTTCATTAATTGGAGAAAGAGATAAAAATTAATATATATATATATAATAGAATGCAAATATATATTATGATAATAATTCATATGTAAATGAACATATTTATAATAATAAGAAGAATTAGAGGTAGAGATATATGTGATTTGTAAACTAAAGTTTAAGAGGATCTAAATTAATAAGATTAAAATTATTTGGATTAAAAATTGTTTTATTTAAGGAGTGAATCTAAAATATTAATAAATTTGTAAAATAAGTGTATAAGAAGAAGTGTATATTGATGATTATATTTATATAACAAAGTTTTTAATGAAATCATTTATATTATAATTGTAATTAATTCATAACTTTTTATAATTTACCTACAAATTATTCGAGTTCTTCCTTAGTCATCTCAAATCTTATCTTTTTTTTATTAGCAATATTATCTAAAGTTTATAAATAAAATTCCACAATTATTGTAGGTATTTGTGATTTAGCAATTTTGTTTGATGATATTGTTAACTATATAGAATTAATATAATTTACATTCAAATTCCAATTATAATCAATTAATACATATTTTGATAATGAAATATGATTATATAATGCTTATTTACACATTCCTTTAAAGTTCTCACTTATTATTCTTGTAAATATCTAATGTTTTTCTGGATCTATTTATGATTTTAATTTGTCCAGTAGTCTTTAAACCTAATTACATAATAATAATGAATTATACTTCTTCCCTATTTTAGTTATTCATTTCTAATAAATACTCACTGAATTACTACATAAATTATTAAGCTTCTATAATAAGATTATAATGATTTATTTCAGGGAATTAACTTAAATATGGCAATTTTATTCCATGTACACAATCAGCCACAAGATCTTCAATAAATTTCTCAAATTAATTGTTATCTGTGAATACATTGAATACCTATGGTAAATTCATATAATTAATTATTTTATTATTATATCAATATATTATTAATTCAATGTATTATGGAGACCTATAATTAATCGGTTTAAAGTAAATGAAACAATCACAAAAAGAATAGACTTTGAAATATAAAAACAATAGAAATCAGAAATTATAAAGTAGGTTAGATTGTTTATTTGAATCTCTTGAGAATGTAGCATCAACCTCATCCTTGTATAATATACTTACAATGGTATATTTATAATTTTAATTTAACTTCATAAAAATCTATTACACTACTACTGAATATTTAATTCCATCTAATATTTTAGTTTTTGGTATAGATTTATCTGGTATATCTAAGATTTTGGATTATCTTAAAGAGAATTTATTATCCTTAAGATATTATGAAGTTATTTGTTTATATGATGATTTGAGAGAAAATTAAGTAAATAATTAATAGAATATAAATTTCATAGAATTTTATGACATCTATTGAATTATCTGGTCAATCTATTGGTTCTGTGACAGCAATTTTAGAAGCATATAATATTATCCAATCATGATTTATTAATTTTAAATCAATTTAAATCTAAATATCATTTATTATTACTGTAGTCCATTCTTTAATTTAACTTTACTCTTCTAAAAATTAGCAAATATTAATTATAAATTCCTAATAGCTATTTTAATTGCTTTTGGTGTTATGTCAAATTTAAGATTTCCCAAGAATTTTTATTTAATCTTGATGAATTAAATATCATTTGAATAATTCAAAGTACTGTAATTAATGCTTTTGATAAAAAAATATAAATTGAACTTAAAAAAGTAAAAAAATCTAACCAATTACTCATTAAATTAATTATCTAAAAAATTCTTTTATAAAGTGGAGATAGAAAAAGTAGGTAACTCTTTTTTGAAAAAAATGGATTATTGAAGTTAAATTAAAATTATATTAGAGGTTTTATGTTTAATTTTGATAATATAATGTTGAAATGTATTCTTATAAATAAAAATAAATTTCTTCTTCAATAAAAGAAAAATAAAGTTAAAATTAGTTTAGGAGTTTTAAGAAATCTTTAATAACAGCTTGATCTATAAAAATAAAGCTTTAATAAGTGGTTTTGTTTTTAATCAAATATGTTTAAACTTGAAGTATAAATATATATTAATAATAAATACAATGAATAGCTTTTATTCAAAATATAACGTTCCAAATCAATCAGAGTAGAAGTAAAACTCATCTCCTCCTTCATAAATAGCTCTTAATAATATTTAAGTATGCTTTTATTTAATTTTAGTAATACTTAGAAGACTACAGTCCCTCAAATCGTAAACTAAGTTTTTATGAAGATAAAAGTTAAGAACTAAAGTACTCACAACACATGTCTAGCTAGAATAAACTAAATCAAGATTTTCAGTGTGAATTTGTTAATTGTTAAGTAAGACATGTTAACTTAATCTTAATAATAGATGAAACAAACATAAATTAGTATTGATATCAAATAAAATTAACACTTAGAGTTTTAGTCTATTAAAGATGATTAACTGCTTTAAACAAATACTATTATTGAATCACCAACAAAGATTAATCCCGATGATTCACCGAAAAAAAATAAATTTAAGGCTTTTGGAAATTTACTACTAAGCATTAGAAGATTATAATAAAACATAGTTGAATAAATTTCAAATGCTGTATATTATATTTATATAATAATAAATAGGATTAAATCAAAGAAACTATGATCAAACATTCCAATATGACTAATGCGACTAAAATTCATCCAGAACCATCTTCAAGAGATGTTGAAAATGTTAATGAAATTTTATCAAATTTGAAATTAATAGATAGATTCATTTATTATTCTGAATAAGGATCATTAAAAGATATTCAAAACATGAAAAAATTATTATAAATCTATCCAAAAAAGTAAATTATTTTTATATTATAAAGACATTTGTATTGTCCAACTGATCCAAAACATATCCTCAATTCTTTTAATAAATTTGGATAAAACTCTTTGTATATCTCGTGTAAAAATGGAAATCTAGATGTTATTAAATTTTTATTAGATCAATAAGCGAATCCATTTATTAAAAGTAAAGTTTATGATAACTTTTACGAATCTCCTTTAGAAGTCTCAATAAGATGGAATCATTTCAATTGTGTTTAATTATTACTAGAAAAATCAAATTATTCAAATAAAGAATTAAAAGCAGCTGCTCAATAAACAAATAATCCCTAAATCAAATAACTTATTAAATAAAATCTCAAATCAGATACTCTATGCTGTTTTTGATTAATAAATAATAAATATATATATATTTCTCTTTTTATTAAATATAATCATTCAATCTAAATTTAAACTCCATAAAGCCCCACAAATACCTATATAATAAACTACTTCATCAAAAATTATTGAATCTATGATACAATCATTCATTAATATTGGTTTCTAAATTGGCTATAGACTAGAATCAAAGAAATGATGAACTTGCTTAAGTACTTAATATTCCTTTTTTGTATTAAATAATTAGCATGTTGATTAATATATTTGCATTCTTAAATGTTCAGAATTATCTATAGGAGAATGTATTTTCTATATATAAATATTTAATATATACTTTATGTAATTTTGCTATTGTTATTCCATTGTTTTTATTTAATTTTAAATAGATTATTACAATTCCTGCATATTAAATTAATAATGTCAAAATTAATTATGAATCAGAATGTGTATCAATTTAAATCTAAACAATTTATTCATCCACAGTTACATTTTTATCTGGATATATAGCTTTAAATTAATCAAGCTTTTCAAATTTATTTAATGAATAGACTGTTACTTCATTCTAATATGTTAATATTATAATATCTTTTGACAACTTTATATTTTAAAATTTATAATTCTCTTTTATTTAATATATTTAAAAATTTTTCTATCCATCTTCATGTACTTACATAGTACAGAGTGAAGAATCCTCAAACAATAATACAACATATTATCCTTAAATATCTGCTATTTATATAACTTTTCCTTCTTCTTAAAAATTCTACATCAATTCAAAAGACTCTAATAAATATCTATAAACAGAAGTCTCAGTTATTAGAATGTTATCCTTTAACAATAATATTTATTCTTTATTTTTAGTAAAATTTGCATTCAAGAAATCTAATTCTTTTTCTTTTAATTATATTTTAGCTAAACTTAAATTATTTAACAAATAAAGTTCATTTTTATTACTTAAAAAAAGTTCATCATTTTAATTAATTTTTATGTTATATTCATTTATATTATCGATTCCTAAATATTTTTATACTCTCTATTACTACATATTTATTACATAGTTATTTTAGAAATTTTAAATACCTAAAACAATATTATTTAAACCAAATGGATTAATTATTTATTTTAAATTCAATTCACTATCAAACTTATAATATTATCCATTCTAACATATTACTTAGTATTCGTTAATAATCTAATCATAATTTATCAACATAGCTATAGAATTTAATTAATATGAATGTAATGGTTCTTCATTAATTTATGTTGTAAATGGAAATCTAAATAAATCTAATTAACAATTAAATCTACAAATTATTAGATTTTATTAATCTATATAATAACTACTTAAATCTAAATATTTATTTGATTAACCTTAAAATATTAGTTTACTTTAATCAACTTAATATAATTAAATATATCCATTTTCATTAAATATTGTTGCTTGATTTTATTAAAAATGTGATTTAATTTAAATTGCTTCTTATTCTATTTAATCACTCAATTATAATTTCCCATTTTAAATGTAATATAATTACAATTTTTAATCATTTGATAATAACAAGTACTAATTATCTAAAATTATAGAATTCTAAAAATAGCTTTAATAACCTAAAACTTGCAATTGTTTATTTTCATCATAAAGGAGTATTTGATTTACAGTAATAATTATCAGATATTGGTTAATTTAAAAAATTTGTTTGATATTCATTTTTTGATCAAAACTCTAAACAATCTATTTTTTATCAATATTTCTACATTCTTTAAGAACAAATGGTTAAGTATAATTATTATACTTTTTAATTGCATATAAATTATTTTGGAATTCAAAAATATTTATAGTGCTTGTAGGTAATTCTAATTAGGAACTTAAAAGGAAATTTTAATCAAAAATTGATATTCCATAACTTGAGACTATAATTAAGCATTCATTATCAAATAAATAACTTAATCTAACATCTTCGATATCCAGATTTATTAAATTAAGATGATTTGATTTTTTTTACTCAATTTATATGGTTATTAAGTCGATTTACCCATTTTCTTGAACTATTAGATATTTATGCTGATTAATTCCATATTCCAATACATCAATTATTCGATTTCTTATGAGCTAACTATAATTAATTATTTCTTTAAATGGATTTAATTAATAAAATTACAATGCTTTATAAGAATAAAGTACCATAATATTATTTGATACATATATACGAGATATGTTTGAAAATTGTTAAATTTGTTGATTTTAAATTAAACAAATTTCTTATTGTGAGAATTGATCATATTTAATTAGTTTTTTTGTTGTATAATAAAAGATTTAAGCATTATTTTTGATTTCATTAACACTCAAAACTTTTGCTTCCTTATTTTAAAATTCTGAAATTGATTTACTTTTCAAATTAATTTAAATCATTCCCTAAATGTAATCTGATACATAAAGTATTCCTTCCACATAATATAATTTATATGGCATATTAATTTTGTTTTTAAAACTCAATGAAAAAGTGACTCCAGTCTAAAGCTAGTATAATTCAACATGCCCATTCTCATATAATATAGCAATTTGAAATATATTTAATGGATAGTGAATTGACAGAGCATCAAGTATCTTATCATTAACCTAATAAATTGTATTTATATTATTTTCTTTTAGTTGTACCAAAGAATATTCTTAAACAAATATTAACTCTTAATTATCTTCACTATTTTTGTTTTAGAGGATCTTTATTATTTGATTAGGTTATTTTATTTGTTTCATTATTAATATTATAATATATATATATATTAATTAAAATTAATAAATAATTCATTAAAATTACAAAATGCTCAAATTAAATCAAAGTTTGTTTTGCTCAAAAATAAGTTTAAATTTGTTGCATTTTGCTCTCATATACATTATTATTTAAAAGTATAAATTAGTATAGTTAGATATTATTTCTATAGCATTAAAAAAAACAAATAACATAATTACATTATTATTATTTAAAATTTTTAAGATCATGAAGGATTTTAAGTAAAAGGATTATGAATTACTTAATAATTGATTAGAGAAATTAATGAAATATTAAAGTAAGTAGATATAATTTGATAAAATTGTTGTACCTTTTTTGTTTAAACAAAGTGATTTCAGAAAAGGTAATTTTATTTAAAAATGGATTTTATGTAAAGGAAAGAAGATCTTTGGATTGTAATACATTATTAAATGTTATTAGATATTTTTAATACTTTCTGGAAGAATGAGAAATTATTATTTATTATAAATTTTATTTAAATATATAATGGGTAAGAAGGCTGCTCCTAAATAATAAGTGAATAAAAAAGCTGTAATAAGAAGAACAAGAACTATTTAGGCTTTAATAGAAGGCAATGAAAATATTGTACACTAAAAATTGGGTTAAACTAGAAGTTAAAGTAATGGTAAATATCTTCTTTATTAGATAGGTGTTTAATAAAAGAAGATAAATAAGTAGACTTAATAAGCAAATTAGAAAAAAGTAGTTACTGAAAAAGGAAAGAGTGTGCCTAAATAGAATTCAAAATAAAAAGAAGAGAAATAACCAATTAAAGATGATACTAAATAAAAAAAATAAGCTGAGGTTTAAGATAATAAAAAAGATACAGAAACAAAATAGAATGTTAAACAAGTATAAAAAAAAGTTATAAGTAAAAAATAAATTTCTCAAAAAAAAAGTACACCAAAAAAAGCTCAAATAAAAGTGAATGTAACTAAAAAAGTGAGTTAAAAGAAAAATGAAAAAGAAGTTAATAAAAGTGAAAAAAAGGAAGGAGAAAAATCTGAAGTAAAGAATAATGAAAAAATGGAAAAACAAGTAATAGATAAATCTGAGAAAAAAGATGTAGAAGAATCAGATAAGAAAGTTAATGATAAAAGTGAGAAAAAGATTATTGATAAATCTGAAAAAAAGAGTGAAAAGAAAGGAAGAAGTGGAAAAAAAGAATAAGAATAAGAATAATAATAAAAATAAGAATAAAAATAAACAGATAGTGCAAAGTTACCTAGAAGAACTGAGAGTAAAGCTGCAGCTGGAATAGTTGATGTAGTATTTTGTGTAGATACAACTTCATCTATGTCAATGTATTTAAATTAAACAAAAGTAAATATGATATATAAAATATAGAATACTGTGAAAGAAATAATAAAAAATATTAAAAATAAGGCTTAAAATGAAGATATCAGTGTTAAATTTGGATTTGTTTGTTATAGAGATCATCCTCCTTAAGATCATTCTTATATAACTAAGANTAATTGATTAGAGAAATTAATGAAATATTAAAGTAAGTAGATATAATTTGATAAAATTGTTGTACCTTTTTTGTTTAAACAAAGTGATTTCAGAAAAGGTAATTTTATTTAAAAATGGATTTTATGTAAAGGAAAGAAGATCTTTGGATTGTAATACATTATTAAATGTTATTAGATATTTTTAATACTTTCTGGAAGAATGAGAAATTATTATTTATTATAAATTTTATTTAAATATATAATGGGTAAGAAGGCTGCTCCTAAATAATAAGTGAATAAAAAAGCTGTAATAAGAAGAACAAGAACTATTTAGGCTTTAATAGAAGGCAATGAAAATATTGTACACTAAAAATTGGGTTAAACTAGAAGTTAAAGTAATGGTAAATATCTTCTTTATTAGATAGGTGTTTAATAAAAGAAGATAAATAAGTAGACTTAATAAGCAAATTAGAAAAAAGTAGTTACTGAAAAAGGAAAGAGTGTGCCTAAATAGAATTCAAAATAAAAAGAAGAGAAATAACCAATTAAAGATGATACTAAATAAAAAAAATAAGCTGAGGTTTAAGATAATAAAAAAGATACAGAAACAAAATAGAATGTTAAACAAGTATAAAAAAAAGTTATAAGTAAAAAATAAATTTCTCAAAAAAAAAGTACACCAAAAAAAGCTCAAATAAAAGTGAATGTAACTAAAAAAGTGAGTTAAAAGAAAAATGAAAAAGAAGTTAATAAAAGTGAAAAAAAGGAAGGAGAAAAATCTGAAGTAAAGAATAATGAAAAAATGGAAAAACAAGTAATAGATAAATCTGAGAAAAAAGATGTAGAAGAATCAGATAAGAAAGTTAATGATAAAAGTGAGAAAAAGATTATTGATAAATCTGAAAAAAAGAGTGAAAAGAAAGGAAGAAGTGGAAAAAAAGAATAAGAATAAGAATAATAATAAAAATAAGAATAAAAATAAACAGATAGTGCAAAGTTACCTAGAAGAACTGAGAGTAAAGCTGCAGCTGGAATAGTTGATGTAGTATTTTGTGTAGATACAACTTCATCTATGTCAATGTATTTAAATTAAACAAAAGTAAATATGATATATAAAATATAGAATACTGTGAAAGAAATAATAAAAAATATTAAAAATAAGGCTTAAAATGAAGATATCAGTGTTAAATTTGGATTTGTTTGTTATAGAGATCATCCTCCTTAAGATCATTCTTATATAACTAAGATTTAAGATTTATGTGGAGAAGATGAAATAATAAAATTTATAGATTAATAAGATGCTTAAGGTGGAGGAGATACACCAGAAGCTGTATTAGATGGATTATATGATGCAGCAAAAAAGATTGAATGGAGAGATGCTAGTCATACACCTTCTTTAAGATATATCTTCCATATAGCTGATGCTCCTCCTCATGGTAAAGAATTCTATGATTAAGATTATTCATGGCCAAATGGAGTCCCGTATTATTCATTTTATATTCTAGATCTGGAATCACTCTTGATAAAGTTACTCATGTTATCAATATCAGAGAAATTCATTATAGATTGATTAATGTCAATAAAACTAATTTATTAGAAAAAATGAAAAAATTATTTAAGGAGAAATTTACTAATTATGAAGAAGCAGAATTGGAAAATGCTAAAGATATGGATTTCAGAGTTAGTGATATGATTATCAGAGAATTATTACCAGATGTCGATTATAATGATTGAATCTTCATTCCAATATTTTTAAATATTTTTAGTTAAAAATACGTATTTTTATCATCTCTCTCTATAAAACATTTTGTAAATCATTTTTTTAAATTGTCTCAATATAATAATATAATTATTTCTAATTTAAAAGTAATCGAAAATTCATTAAATAAAAACTTACTTTATATTCATTAACAAATATCTATCAAATATTTACAAATTCCAAAAACATTTAATAAAAAAATTAAACACCAATATCCATTTTTTTTTATAAATATATTTTCAATTCAAAACTCAACTCTAATGATTTCATTATATAAATTTATAATTTATTTAAATGGGAAATTTGTGTCTTAGAAAAAAAGAAAAATCATAGTAAAATTAAGTAATCTAATTTTTTAAATTAAGTACAATCTTAGCGATGAAAATCATATCACTTACACACCAGCCACATTAGATGAATTGGATAAAAAAATTAAAATTGAATCATAAGGTATGTTCAATTACCATATTCTAGATGACAACAGTTCTGGTATCTTTATAACTTATTTTTAGAGGCTTTGATTTCGAATATGGATAGTAAATAGGATTAATTTGAATAAGGGTAGAATTAAACTTCAATTCAAATATATAATCATTTTGATAAAGATGCTGAAACTCTTCAAAAATAAGGTGAATTGGCTAAAGCAGAATTACAAAAAATGAAAAAGCAGGTAAAAAAATGTAATATTTTTAGTAAAATGATAGTGCTGGTTTTTAGTATGATTAGTAATTAAAATAAAACCTGTTTAGTAAATAGGATGACTCAGAAGATTCAAGATTATGTAAATAAGAAGAAAGAATTTAAATAAAAGAAGGAGATGAGACGCATGTTAATAAGTAAAATCAAAATAATAAAATATAATTAGATATGAATAAGAATAAGAAGCTGAAAATATGAGATTATAATAAATAGAAGAAGAGAGGATTAGATAAGAATAATTAGCTGAAAAATTACGATTAGAATAAATAGAACAAGAAACAATTAAATAAGAACAAGTTGCTGAAGATTCAGGATAAGGATATTTTGATGAAGAAACAGTGGAATAAAATTTAGATTTTAATCAATTATAGCATCAGACTGAAAATATTAATTTTAAATTTGTATGGTAGTTTCTAATTAATTTAACCTAGGACATCAGGAGGGAATAAAATATTCTTAACAGGAAGTTGGTTAAATTGGACAGATTAATTAGAGCTAATACAAATAGATGATAGGTATTTTTAGTTTGAATAAAAGATTCGAAATTGAATTGGAACTACCTAAAGGAATTCATGAATTCAAATTTATTGTAGATGATGAATGGAAAGTCAGTGATCAATATGAATACAATGGTTAAAATAATTAAATAAATGTTTGAGTAGAGATTGAATTAATTTATCAATAATATCAAAAATCGATTATTACAAACGATTACTTTATGATTTAAGTATTAAATTTAAAGATTTTGTTCATTGAAATTGCTAATTTATACATAATTTAATGAATTAAATGTGAAAAATGTTAATAGTATATAATTTGTTTTGTTTAAATTAAAGAATTTGGGTACATAAAATCTGAATAAAATTTCTTTGAAATAATCATAATTAAATATAAATAATATCTAAAAGAATGAGTTTTATAATACCAAATTTGTTTTGCGAAGCTCATAAGAAAACTCAGATCACATTATTAAATTTAACAGTGGGTAATAAAAGGGACTAAAGATTATTTTGTTATAGATGTAATATCCGTGCATAATCAAATTTATATTGTTTAGAAGATATTAATGAATTAACAACCTCTCTGAAGAAATCTGAGAATGAAAATATTAAAAAGATTTAAGAGGATACGAAAAAGTTGAATAAAATAAAGATTTATATAGATTAGATATAAGAAATGTATAATAAATTAGAGAGTGATCATTAGTAATTACTTAATTCAGTAATAGATAATCAAATAATAAAACCAAATGATGATATAGATGTTTTCTTACAAAAAAAATCATATTGTACCAAGCAGGAATTGATAATGATGACAGAAAAGGTGAGTAATATAATAAAATAAAATAGTGATAAATTAGAATTATTAGAAAACTATTCTATTAAATATTTAGATTAACATCAATAATAAGAAGAGAATATAAATTATCTATATGTTTAATTATAATGGGCGGAATAAAAATAAGTGGGATAAAAATAGGAGATTGTTAGTGAAATATAATAGTAAAATTTTGAATAAATAATTCCTGAAATAGAATAAATGTAGGATTAAGGAGTTTAATAATTTTAGGAAAAAGTAGAGATATAATTAGAGTAAACAAGGATATATGATATAAAATTTAATACAGAAAATAATATATTTGTAGTTGGAAGTTCAAAATTATCTAATAGTAATTGTTATGCATAGGTATGGAGATTTGAGAAAGGTTAAGCATCATGGATACAAGATTTAGAGAATAGTCATTAAAATGATATTAAATCAATATGTTTTTTGAATTCTGATGATTCATTTTTTACAGGAAGTCAGGATAGTTCAATAATATTTTGGAAAAAAGAACATTAAAAATGGGAAATAGGATAAGAATTAGCAGGTCAATAAAATAGTGTTATAGGTTTATAATTGAATAGTGCAGGGAATATATTAGCTGCTATATCTAGTTAANTTAAATTTAAAGATTTTGTTCATTGAAATTGCTAATTTATACATAATTTAATGAATTAAATGTGAAAAATGTTAATAGTATATAATTTGTTTTGTTTAAATTAAAGAATTTGGGTACATAAAATCTGAATAAAATTTCTTTGAAATAATCATAATTAAATATAAATAATATCTAAAAGAATGAGTTTTATAATACCAAATTTGTTTTGCGAAGCTCATAAGAAAACTCAGATCACATTATTAAATTTAACAGTGGGTAATAAAAGGGACTAAAGATTATTTTGTTATAGATGTAATATCCGTGCATAATCAAATTTATATTGTTTAGAAGATATTAATGAATTAACAACCTCTCTGAAGAAATCTGAGAATGAAAATATTAAAAAGATTTAAGAGGATACGAAAAAGTTGAATAAAATAAAGATTTATATAGATTAGATATAAGAAATGTATAATAAATTAGAGAGTGATCATTAGTAATTACTTAATTCAGTAATAGATAATCAAATAATAAAACCAAATGATGATATAGATGTTTTCTTACAAAAAAAATCATATTGTACCAAGCAGGAATTGATAATGATGACAGAAAAGGTGAGTAATATAATAAAATAAAATAGTGATAAATTAGAATTATTAGAAAACTATTCTATTAAATATTTAGATTAACATCAATAATAAGAAGAGAATATAAATTATCTATATGTTTAATTATAATGGGCGGAATAAAAATAAGTGGGATAAAAATAGGAGATTGTTAGTGAAATATAATAGTAAAATTTTGAATAAATAATTCCTGAAATAGAATAAATGTAGGATTAAGGAGTTTAATAATTTTAGGAAAAAGTAGAGATATAATTAGAGTAAACAAGGATATATGATATAAAATTTAATACAGAAAATAATATATTTGTAGTTGGAAGTTCAAAATTATCTAATAGTAATTGTTATGCATAGGTATGGAGATTTGAGAAAGGTTAAGCATCATGGATACAAGATTTAGAGAATAGTCATTAAAATGATATTAAATCAATATGTTTTTTGAATTCTGATGATTCATTTTTTACAGGAAGTCAGGATAGTTCAATAATATTTTGGAAAAAAGAACATTAAAAATGGGAAATAGGATAAGAATTAGCAGGTCAATAAAATAGTGTTATAGGTTTATAATTGAATAGTGCAGGGAATATATTAGCTGCTATATCTAGTTAAATACATTTGTGGACAAAATTAAATTAGTAATGGGAAAAAGGATAAGTTTTGAATGATTGTAAAAAGTAGTTTTTATGTTTGAGTTTTAATAATGATGATTCTTATATAGTAGCAGGAAGTTCAGATTGTTAGATTTATATTTATTAATATTAGAATGGTAAATGGATTTTGAAAAATAAGATAACGGATTAATCCTAAGAAGTTACTTTTGTAACATTTTTAGACGAATAGAATATAATGGGATTATTAAAGGATAATCATTTAAATTATTATGAATGGTCTTAAAATAATACATATGAATAAAAATTGATAGCTAAGATTTCATCATATTAAATTGGTTATTCTAAGAAGAAAAGAACATTAATAGTTTCATCAGGTAAAACAAATGAAACTTAAATTTATTAATAAGAATAGTAAGGAGAAATTAAAAGTATTTAATAAATTTAGGTAAAAAGTGAATAAGTATATTAATCAAATGATGGATGTTTAATTGCAATATTAACAAATTAAAAATTAAAATTTTATTAATAATAAAAAAACGAGTATTGAAGTGGATGTGAATTATAATCGCATAGTTTATCAACATTAAATTATAACAATATATAGATAATCAATTATTCTTCTTTCTTCTTTATGCTTTAATTAACTAGAGATAATTTTTATAAATATACTTTTCTAGAAAATTAATTTCCATCATTTGTACTAATTCTAACATAAGACATGAGTTCATTTAATTTAGCAACAATTTAATCATCTAATTCTTATTTAAGTTATTCTATTCCGAAGGCATAACTAAAAAATGAAAAAAGATAATAATACTGTTATTTAATAGCAAATAGAGTGCTTTTGAATTCTGAGTATTCATCTTCCTTTACTATAGGACTTAAGAATTATTCAATTTATTATTAAGCTTCACTAATATCATCTTAATCACTTAAATCATCATCTTAATCATCTTCTTCATCAAAATCTTCTCCATCAAAAGATCTAAACCAATAAAAATGTAAAATACCTATTTAATTTCTTTTTTTCAATCTCTTTTTCATATTAGTCTTATTAAAATAAATTATTGACAACTGTAGTAATTAATTTAGATGTTAATAAACTAGGTTATTTATTAATTAATGATGACATAGTAATAACAAATAATTTAATGTCATAACCTGGAGAATATTAAGTATCAAGAACTTAATTATAAACAGCTGAAAACATTCCTGCTAATATTTCAAAAGTCAATTTTGGTACAGCATATAATGCACTTAATATAATTCCAGTTATTCTAGATCTTAATAGACCATTTAATTCTTTCTTAGATATCATTGCGACTGTTTAATTTAATATTGTTTCTAAAATAGGTTACTTCAAATCTTATTTAAGTTCTTGAATTCCTAATTAAATTAATAATGCTCCTTCAGCTTATTCAATATCTTCAATTAATGAATCAGATTGTAAATGTTAAAAAGCTAAATTAAAAAATATTTATTAATATCTTTCATCCACAAAATTACTTCTACCATAATGAATATAATAATTTAAAGTCTCATATAAATTACCTAATCTACCATGTTACTTCTATATAACATTCTAAAAAAGTGGTAACACTTACATTTACAATGGTGTTACAAATGATAACTTTTATATACACAAAGATATAAATAATATCAAATCCTCATCAAAATCTATTTTCTCACAAGTAGCTAACATTTAATAGAGTTAAGTTATGTTTTATTCTAATGTAATTAATAAGTGTTTAAATTCATCCTGATCTCCCAATTATCTAATTATATTCCAACATCTATTTAAATAAATATGTCTTTGATTATCTCCTTAATTTATTTATTCTTATTCATATATTATTCTTTAAACTAAAATTTACACTAATCCAATTAATAACTATTCTTTTTATAGAAATACTTATGGATACTTTTTTACCAGATTTGTTATCATTTCAAAATGTCTCTCATATATACTAAATTTCAAACCATTACATAATTATGGAAATACTATTCCCACTAAATTTTTGGTTTTTTCTTTCAATTCCTCATCTTCAAACACATCTTTTAATGCATCTATTGCTTAATACAATACTACAGGCTCTGTTGGTTCAACAAAATTTATTAAAATTTATAAATACATTAGCATACTCTAAGATTATATATCCTTTTTAAATAAATTATCACAGTAGTAACCAAAAAATAACGAAAATCTTACTTTTATTATCTAATGTTAAATATTTTAGAAAAATGATGAGTTATCAACTAAAAGTTATTCCATCAAATTCACTATATCAAATCTCTTTTAAATTAAATAACTCATTATTGTTAGTACAATTAAACTACTTTCAAGTCTATCTACAGCGTTATATTCAGTAAATAGTTTTCTATTATTAAAAAAATAATTTACTTTTCCGACATCGCTTAAATAAATGTTTATTATTAATCTTTCAATGGAACAGGTTTATTTGATATACTATTGATTGAATGTTATGATAGAATAATAGCAAGATTAGCCAAGAATGTTGTAGATCCATCTATATGATCACATAAAGTTTCTAACAATTATGCTGCAGCTGTTTTAGGTATGTCTGATTCTTATTTATCAACAGTATCAAGAGCTAAATTAACAAAGTCTTCAGGTTCTTCTTTCATTTTAATGTATTCATTTTAAGATGTAATTAAATAAGGATATATTACCTCTGTTATTAAAGCCACTTTAGAATCTGAAAATAATTAATATTGTTCTGTCTATTATCCTAAATTTGCTAACAATTTAAGAATATATGTAATGACATTTTTTAAATAGGGCTTACTAATAATATTTATTTAAATTTACTTTAATATTGCACTAGTTTACTCGCTGTTTGTATAAGTCAATATAGAATATAGGAGAAGTTGAGTAATTGGATTAATATAAGGACCAAATGATCCTTTTTTAACTTCAGTCTTATTACGAGTATTAAGCAATATTTAAAAGGTTATCATATAAGATTTCAATATATAAAATTTAATTTCATTCATTTTGTCATCAAATATCTTATTACCAGTATTAATAATTATAGAATTTAAAATTTATTGTCCTAATTAAGGAGAATATTAAAGTAATAAAATTAAGGAACCAGAAAATGAATTTAATGAAAATAGAATATTTAAAATTGGTTGTATTGGTTCTCTTGAGACATTAGATTATTATTATATTTTGTCACATAAATCCTATATTGATTAAGCAAAGTATTTCATTGTAATAATAAATTCCTCTGATAATTCTTTTGGTTAATCTTATAGAACAGCCATAATTAAAACGCATTTATTAAAATATTCTGTAATCCAATCATAACTTATTGGCATAGCATTTGGATAATTTGAAAAATTCTAAAGTTCAACAGAATCCACCAAAATCTTAAAAAATAAAATTCCAGTTTATATTTGCCATTATTAGTCTCCTTATATATATTCTTTCATTTTATTCTCGATTTCTGTCTTTACACCTAAATTAAATTGATAATTATACTTTTATCTTTTCTTAACATCTAACTTAATGATTAAATGAGAGATTGCTTATATTTTAAAGGCGTTTTCTATGAAGTAACTATAGAAATTAAAGAAGTAGCATGTTGGATTGTTAATAAATCTAATATTATAAACTTTTTATTACTTGTATTTTTATTTAGCATTTTCATAACTACTGTATTCAATAAATTACAAGCCTATTCTTACACTATCTATAAATAATAAATATATACTTTTATCTTATTATTCTGCTAATTAAGCAATAAATTAAAAATTCTAATAGTTTTCCTACAAAGAATTCACTAATGATTTTTCAGCTTAAATTCTAACTTAATTATCTGTATTGGTATATGCTGCGACTAATTGTTCATATATTTAGGAGGCCATCCTTAAATTATTATTTAAATTATTTAAAAAAAATACACAAAAAATTATCAACTTCATTACTCACAAATTAAAAATATGTTAATTTTAAATTTCACTTCATAAAATATTATTATATACATCACATTTTTTGGATTTCCTTCATTTTTATGATTTCCTATCTTGTATATCTTCCTTTTATGTCATATTCATTATATCATCAAGTTTTATTTATCAGATTGATTTTTTTTATTAATATCATTTTCGTTATATTTAGAATAATATATGATATCATAAATATCTATGCTTTCATTGAATTTTATAGCTTCTAAAAGAAAATATTTTCTCGAAAATGCTCATCAATCTAGAGAGCAAAATTTTTTAATTAGACAGTTTTATATATTTTGTCATCTAGTATTCATACCAATCCCTTTGTTTTATTCTTTTACTTTTCTTTTTGAGGGATTTTATGAATAATCTAATTATTTTACTTATTTGATTGCTATGAAAAAAATTAGCTTTCGTACTTTTTTCTTATTTTACTTATCAAAATAATACAAATATCATAATATTTCTATTGTAAATCAAATTCACTCTTATTTTTGTTTTTTTGAAGGAAATTCAGGCAAAATTGACCCATTAATAATAAAAATAAAATAATAAGCTAAAGGAGGATAATAAGAAATTTATTAAAATAACAATTATGAAAACAATATTTCAATAGTATTAAACAACAAAACCATAAATTATTAATTAAGAAGAACTCTAATAATTTATATTTAAGAGATATATTAAAAGCTGCATCATCAAAGGAGAATATCTAAAGATTTTTAATAGTGGATAATGGAGAAATTAAAGGTTCTTCAAGTTTAGATAAAGATAAAATTGATATAACAAAGTATTTAAAGTATTATCATAATTGATCAGTAATCTGGTCAAACTAAAATAAGATTCACTTTAGAGATAAATGATTAATAGGTTGAAAATATGTAATAACTTTAAGATTCTTTGGAATGGTTGTGTAATTCTCAAATTAATAAATTTATTTTAGCAAATTGAAAGAGATATCTAGAAATCAATTAAAGAATAAGCATTATTAATGAATTCCTCTTTATTGAATAATAGCATTTAGATTATATACAAGCAATTTAACTATAGATAGTAAAATAATGATCTAAAAACATCAAATTATTAACATTGGAGGAAATATTTAAAAATTTTAATGGAAGGACTTCAATAAATGAGTTTTTACAAAAAAGCAACATATAGTGTTATTAGAGATTATTAAAATAGAAAAATAGATAGTTGCTTAACAATTCAGTAATCTACAAGGAACGATTTTTAAAGTTGAACTTATTATTGACAAAAATTTAACCAATAAATGTTTCAATTTATGAAGGAGAATAAGAAGAATAAATGTATTTCTTTTAAACTTTTGATATTGATAAGGTTTTAGTTAATCCCAATAAATCTCATTTAGTAATAATTAGAGAACTATCTTTACCTAAATGAAATTAGGTAATATTATGGGTGGATAACAATTTTAAAACAATTATTATAGTGTTTAAGAATTAGAATGATAAAATACTAAAGTTTCTGTGCAATTCTTATAATAAAAAAATAAGAATGGATGATAAACTTAAAATCATCTTAGTTTATTGTAGTTAGTTATATGGTACAAATGGAAGATGGATAGACAAATTGTAATGAGGTATAGAATTATTAAGTCATTTATATTAAAAAATGAAATATTAAAATCACACATTGATTTTTTTGCGAAACATTGAAGGAAATTTGAAATTACTAAAAATCAATATTTTTGATGAAGTTTCTTAAGTTTGAAGGATTTAATCATTTTAAAATTATTATTCTAATATAAATGATTATCATTATAAAAGATAAAATTAAATTTACATTAAAATGAACTTCTTCTTTGTAGAACGAATGTAATTATTTATTTATTGGTAAGTGTTTAAAGTATTTCGTCATTAAATTCAATAAAAATAACAATTTTTAACAGATTTCTGGTAAGAGTTAAGTTTTAAATGAAAATAAACTATCTTTCAATAAAATAATACTTATTAAAATACTATTAATTCTTATAAAATAAAATGTATTGACAGTAAATTATATAAAATTTTAATTAAATAATCTTTAATATTTTACTCACCTCCTCCATTACTGGTTGCTTATTTTTATTTTACATATAGCTGGATAATTACTTTCAAAATTTTGATATAGTATATTGATTAAATAATTAATGTGTAAATAAACCCTTTATATTGACATAAATCATATTTATTTTGTTCAAAATTTTCCAATATGTGTTATCATTCATTTAAAATTTATAGATTTGTATGAAATTATGATTAAATAGATAGACTCAATTAGAAAATACTTCTTTTACAAATAAATACATACAGGTTAAGTATGTTGATAGGATTATAAAAAGAGAAAAAAAATTATTATAAAAAAATAAAAAATTGTTAAGTAAAATGAAATCATTATCTGCTCCGAAATATAATTAATACAGAGTTATAAATAATAGTTTCAGTACTCCTGATCAGAAGATAAATAAAGTATGCGTATGAGTTATATAAGAGTAGGTAAAATACTTAATCAACTAAGAAGTTAAGTGGTGAAATGATGTCGGTTTAAAGTTATTTATATGAATAATCTCATATAAAGGAAGAAGGTTCAAAGAAAGAGATAATAAGACAAATAAGAAATGTAATTGACAATCTAGAGAAGAGTAAAAGCTTTAAATAATTAAATTAATAACTTTCAGAATTGATAGTAGGACTAAAGACATGCATTAATTAATAGGAAATATCAAGTTATATAATTCAATTAATTGAAATGATAAGAGAACTTATTAATAATAATTAAAACTAAAAGTAATTTGAATATGATAAAGAGAAATCAATTTTGAGATAAAAGATTCATGTATTAGAATTAAAAGCAAAAGAAAATTTATTTTAATTAGGTATCTATTATATATATATTTCTATTAGAATTAGAAATGTAAAATAAAGAAGCTGAGGAGAGAATAAAAAATTATGAAGTTAAATTAATGCAAATAAAATAAATGAAAAACTAATAATAAATTTAATCTTCAAAAAAGTAAATAAACAATAATGAGAAAATGGAAATAAAAAATTAGATAAAATTAATGTAATCTAAAATTTTAACACTTTCAGAGAAAGAAAAGAAATTAATTTAATTAATAAAAGCAGTAAAATCTAGAGGAATTGATATTGAGCATATTTATAAAAACATAAATTAGGTTTCAAGTAGAAATAGTAAATTTAGTAATGAATAGGATAAAGAATAAGAGGTTTAAAATAATTCATATTCTGATTTTGCAGATATTTCTTAATTTGATATTGGTTAAAGCAGTATAAAAAGAAATCAAAAATTTTTATTAGATTGATATTTTTTATTTATATATATATATATATAAAGAGTTTAATCATAAATAAAATTTATTAACAATGTATAATTCCAGATCTTTATGTATAATTTAACAACTATCCTTATTAGAATAATAAATATCACCAAGTAGCGGAAGAATTTAAAAGATATCAGAAAAATTATCAACCATACAAATAGGAGTAGAGAATGAGAGATTCTAAAAACTTGAATAAGCTGAATAAAGAATCTAATAAGCTGAAGATGCATTTAATGAATTTTAAGAATAAATCTTTACTAAACTTAATGGACTTAGAGATCAAGTATTATTTTATATTATGTATAAGTTAGGAAAATTATAAAAATAAGTTGAAGAAGATAAATTAGCTAAAGAATAAGCTAATGAAACTAAAAATAGAGAAGTATCAGCTTTAGAGAAGAAATTTGAAAATGCAATTGAAAATGAAACTTAAGCTAGAAAAGAAGGAGAATCTAAAGTGTTACGTCTTTTAGAAGATAAAACAGCATTATTAAGAACAGAAGTTTAGAAAGAAACAGCAAGTAGAGTTGATGCAATTGAAGGAATTCATTAAGGATTGTAAAATGATTTACCAAAAATTTAAGAAGCTATAAGAAATGAAGCTAATGAAAGAGATGAGTCTGATTAAAATGTATAAATTTGACCATATATTCTTAGGTCATGAAATCAATTACTGATGAACTTGTCAAATTAAGTAATTTAATTAATGTAGAAAAAAGAAATAGAGATGAAAGTGAATAATCAATATTTGAAATGTTAAAAGATATTGTTAATAGAGTCAAAGTAGAGTTGGACCAAGAAAAGAAAACAAGGTAAGTTTTTCTTTTAAATTTTAATTAGGGAATAATCAGAAGAACATCTCTTAAGTCTATTAGAAGATACATGTAATAAATTAAGTATTGCAGCAAATCTATGATCAATATAAATATATTAAATATTTAAAATTTATTCAACCATGTCTAAAGAAGTTGTAATAATATTCTTTATACACAAAGAGATCTATTTCAGCACATGAACCTATCATTAAGTATTCCAAACTATTAACACAAAGAAAGTAATTCAATTTTCTTATCTAGTTATTTGAATCCTTCCAAATTTTGTCCGGAAAATGATTATCATGACAAAGAAACTCTCTATTTTTAAATCAAAGCTCTCAAAGAAGAAATTAATTCAATCAGAGCTGAAAATATTAAGTTAAAAACTAGAATTTTATAATAAGAAGTATTCTCTAAATTTTATTTATTAGAAAGAACTATAGAATTTTAATAAATATATTGAAGAATTGTAAATCAGATAAAATCCATTATCCAAAAACTAAGAATACATTATTTAATAGATCAAAAAATAAAATAAAGATTTATAATAGCAGTTATAAGAGAAATTAAGTATGATCGAATAAATGAAAAAAAACATTAAGGTTACTAAAATGCAAGAAACAAAAATTGAAAATTAATTATATAAAGAAGAAATAACTAAATTGAAAAAACTGTTACTAGATTAAGAAAACAGCACTAAAGAGTATTTATTCATTATTTATTTCAAGTTATTTAAATCAATAATCAATAATTAAGGATAATTTCTAAAAAACTTAGTAAGGTTTTATAAAATAACAAATAGAAATTAATGATTTGAAATAATAATAATAAAATGATAATTAGAAAATCATTCAATTATAAGTATTATTTTAAGTTTAAGTAGAATGAAGTTACAAAATTAAGTCAGATTAAAATAAATTTAGAAGATAAAATTAAAAGAATAACTACAGAATAAAATAAAAAAAGTTCAACAAATTCTTTTAGGAGTAATAAACTTTAAGCAACAACTGAAATATCTTGCACTCAACTTAAATAAAAAACTTAAGAAGAACTTTAATTTAAATTAATCATAAGAGGTATCACATACGAATAGTTTGCATAAATGATATAAGAATTAAAATAACAAGCAATTAATTTAAAAAAATAAATTGAAAAAGAAGATATAGAATATATATTAAGTTAAGAACCTTTTAGTCTAACTTAGGATAGGATTTAAGAAGTAGTTAAATCATTATTAGTATCAGGAAATAAATTAGCAGATTCTCTATTAAATTAAGTAGGAAAGTATAAAACATTTTTTGATTATCCTGAATTCAAAATTGAAGAAGCAGAGAAAATAATAAAATAAACTTTAAAATAACCCGACTTAGCTTTTTATTTATAAACAAAGCATAACTAAATTTGGAATAAAGAAGATGTTTTTTAGATGATAAAATAACTAAAAATTACATGGAGTGAACCTGTTTTATTATTTTACATCCTTAATGTATTTAATATAATTAATTATATAGTTATTTGAAAAATCTGGTTAAATGCTTGATTTTAAAAGTGATTTTATAATTGATCCATTTCCATAATTAGTAGAAAAGGAATCCTCAAGAATAATAGAAGAAAGTGATGAAGATTTATTTGATTAACACTCAGATAAATCTTAAAATGTTTAAATTTAAGATACTGATTAATATATAACATGAAATTTAAAATACTTACTTTATTTACATTGAATCACTTTTTAGAATATGTATTTTCAAGATGCATTTTCATAGTTGCTAAGGGATTGTCTTAAAATGGTTTTATTTGGAATACTTGTTTCATTCTTATTTGATCTTCCTTCAACAACTTGTTTCTTAAATGGCTTGAAGTACCCTTATTCTTTTCTAATTCTAATTACTTTTATTTTTCTTAGTTTTGCTAATCAATTAATTATAAATTATTTTTCAAAGAATCTAATATAAAAGTCTATGGTTCTTATTTCTATTTTGTAATAATATATTTATCCAACAACTTTCATATTAATTATATTGTACTTTCTTTTTTAAAAGTTTTTATTTTTTTAGCAATCTTTCCCTTTAACCTTTGGTTGACGTTTTTGGAATCTGAATCTGTTCTTCCATATTTTTATTGAATTCTTTAAATATTTCGATCTTCTTTTGTGTATCTGTTTAAGTTTAAGTTTTAATTTGATTTAGTTATTGTACTTTCTTTTTTATTTATTTTTGTTTAGTTTATTCACTAGTTTATTTTATCACTTTCTTCTTAATACCTCTAGGTTTTTCAACATCCATATCACCTTTAAAAGAAACTTATTTCTTTTTATTTAGCTTTTTATCCTTCTTTAAATCTTTATCTTCTTTTTCTATCTAAATTTTACCCATATAATAAAATATATTCAATATTTGTTTTAATGATATTATCTAATTTATTTCAATCCTATTTTACTAGTTGTAAATGTGATGTAGAAATATTTATTAACTAAAATAATAATTAATAACAGTAATAGAATAGAATTAAAGCACTTTATAGTATAGAATATATTAATATTATTTTTAAATAATAAAAAATGAGTTCTTAAATAAAAATACCTTAAGGTTTAGTACCTAAGATTCTATGTTAAAAAGTTAGTTGTTTAGAAAAAGAATAAAAATCAATAAAAAAAAAACAAGAAGATAGAGAAATATTTATTTGTAATTTATAAAAAGGAATTGAAGATGAATTTGTAACAAAGTGTAAAAGGTGTATAAATACTAAAGGAAAAAATTAAACAAAAGATTGCATGATAAATTTGGAGAATTTATATTTAGTGTTGAAAAACTAAAACCAACTTGAAAAAGAAATTTTAATAAATTTGGAAGAATTAGAAAAAAAATTAAATATTCTAGTTGAAAAAGTCAATTAAGAAGTTTTTAGAGTTTAATCAAATATAAAGGAGATAGGTTAAACAATTAGAAGGATGATTTTAATTTAATAAGAATCTGATATATAAATGTGCTTAAATGGAAAATAATAAGCCACTCGAGAATAATTAATAAAAATGATAAAAGAATTGAGAGAAAAAATAATAATTGTAAGTGAAAATTAAGAATTAAATTAAGATTAACTAAATATTATTTATGATAAAGGAACAATAATTATAGATGATTTTCTTTAAAATAAATTAGCTTAAATGTCATCTAAATTTCATAGTTTTGAGAAATTAGTTTCATAAATAAATGAAAATGAATTTTATGATAATCAAATACAATATGAATAACTAAAATAAAATTATATAGAGATAGGAAAAATATAGAAGATTGATTGTAGAAAGATTTATAATTTAAGATTTAATAGATCGAATAATTTATTTGCAATAGGATCAAGTTTTTTAGATGAATAAAAGTCATAATGTGTTAAAATATGGAAAATTGATACTAATATTGTTGAGATTGCTGTACTATAATAATATCCTGATGTTACAGCATTATGTTTTAATGTTAAAGATGATTCATTATTTACAGGTGGCTCAGATTCAAAACTTATTTATTGGTAAGTATAATAAGATGGAAAATATGAGGATCGAAATTTGGGATCTGAAATAAAAGGAAAAATTAATTGTATAGAAATCAACCAGAACTCCAAAGTTTTGGTAGTTGGAAGTGAGGAACTAAACATTTTTATAAATGATGGATAGAATTGGGAAATAAGTAATAAATTCGAAAATTTAGAAGTTAAATCAATTGCTTTTTCTAATTGTAATCAAATTATAATAGCTTATTGTTTTATTAATTAATAATATGTAGTCTAATTATATTAAATTTAAAAGACAGGTAAAATATCTATTATTTAAAATTTGACAGAATCGATTAGTTCTCTATAAATTTAGCCTATTTAGAAGACAAAATTTATTTTTAATAATTAAAAAAATGAGATTAGCATATTTTGTTTGGACAATAATGGTATTTAATAAATAAATGATGATTCAATACTGAAATTGAATTAAATCTACAAACGTTGTATTGACAATAACATAACAAAAGATAATACCATTCTTTTAGCTTTTACAAAATAAGTTAACAATAATTATTAGACACATATACTAAAAATTAATGAATAAAATTAAGTATTTTAATTTCAATTTCTACAATAAAAAGCATAGAAGTTATTTTTCTCAAATAATGGTTAGTTACTTGTTATTTGGGATAATGATAGTTTAATTGTCTTAAAGGATAGTTCTAAATAGGATTGAAAATTTATAATTAATAATATATACAAAATAAATATAAATTTGATAAATCTCATTATTTAAGAGATATAAAAATAGTTATTATCTATCTTCTAATATTTATGAAATAATACCTTTATTTTCATACTTTTATTTATCATATTTATTTAATTAAATTTGTTTTAGATATAAATATGAGATGCAACCAATAAAAAATTCATAAAAAAGAGAATTTAAAAAGGTTGGTACCAATAATATCTAAATTTTATCAAATATAAATCATAATTAAACAATATAATATCAAAAATACTATTATCACCAAAGATTATCTCTTAAATCAATTGCTACTATATAGAAATATTAAAAAATTAAGTACCATCTTAAAGAGAAGTAGAACTAAAGAATAAATAACTGAACAATCCTCACCTTCAATAAGTGATTATTATCATTAAATTTATATATTCACATCATTATAATAATTTCGAATGGTTTCTTTAATTTTGGTATATCTCATACTTTATCATTTTTATATTCAAAACTTCTAACAAATACCTAAAATAATCTACTGATTTTATGTTTAAAACTAGTAATGCATCAAATAATGATTTAGTTTTTTTACTTATTTTTATTTATTAATTTATTTTCTATAAAAACCAATTTCTCAAAAAATTTTTTCTTCTTTAGTTTTCTATTAAATGGTGATGATACATAGTGTAGAAAAATATAATGATAATAATTAATTATGAATTAATTTACAATTATATAAAAATATTAAATAAATTATTAAATTTTTAGATTATAATGCAAATATAATTCGAAATATGGAATTTTAAATCACTGTTAATTGAAAGGTTAAAATAGTATATAATGAAGTTTTTAAGAGCAGTATTTCCTTATAATAGCTTCTTTATTTAATTATATTTGAAAATTTTAAATACTGCTGGAGATGACCAAAATTTTAAAGTCAAAAGATTCTTGGAAATAAATAGTAAAAAATAATTTGATATGACAGCTTCAACTTTAAGTAACTTTGACAAATTTTTTTGAAGCTATAAGGAAATGTAAATCAAATAATGAATAAAAGGTTTTATTATTATATTATTCTAAACTAATTTTATCATTTTACCAAATGCAAATAAGCCAACTAAAAATTCCTATGAATTTTCAATTGAAAAATAAATTTCAAGCCCCAAACAATATATTCAGTCAGATCGAAACAGATTTAAAAATGATTAAAGAAAAGCATTAAGCTTCACAAATATTGTAAAGTACTTCCCACTAAAACTAAATGTATTAAGAAGTACTAGAACATCTTGAATATATGTTAAGAATAAATAATGACCAACATATTAAATTTAAATAGATTTAAATTGTAGCAAGAGATGATTAAAAATTGAGTTAAATTAAAATGAATCCTCCTTCTTAGATAAATAATAATAAATATAGAGTTACAATAAATATTCAAAATGAATTAATAAGAGAAGAATTTTAAAAACCATAAACCTATAAAGATTTTTTTCTATTTCTATTAGATAAATTTCCTTATTAATTAAAATCAAGTTTTGTGATTTTAGATTAAAATAATCAAATCTTTAAAATTAATTGGGATTAGTTAATTATTTCTGGAGCTAATAATAAAGATTTTTAATTCACTATATAATTACTAGAAAATTAATTAGAAAATTTACAATAATAAATTAAAGAATTAAAGGAATAGAATTAGTAACTATTAATAAAATAGAAAGAATTAATAGATTTATTAAAATAAAAAGAAGAGTTTTAATATTAAAGAAGTTAAATTTCATAAAAAAAAGATTCAGAATTATAAAAATATTCTAAATTAAAAAAGGATTCTGAATTAAGAAAAGATTTTGAATTAAAAAAGGATTCTGAATTAAAAATTGTAGAAAGTTAAATAAATTAAATTTTTTAAAAAGAGATATCAGTTTTAATGAAACCTCAATAATAAATGAATAATGAATAGTAATTGGTGATATAATATTAAATCAATAAGCCATAATTTAAAAATTAATCACAATAATCAAATAAATAATATTAAATGAAACAATCAGAAGAAAATAATTAAAATTAATAAGACACAATCAACGACTATAATAATAATATTTTCAAATCTTATAATCCCTAATTTAATCATTAAGATTCTAACTTAAAATTTTATTCAATAATTTCTGATCGATCTTCTTAATTGAAAAGTTAAATGTTAAATGTGTAATATAATTGTGAGTATTGTCAGAAAAAAGTGGAAAAACAATAAATAATTTTACAATGCCTACACACATATCATGAGGATTGCCTTAAAGAATTTTTTTAAAATTAAATATTATAAAAGAAACCTATATTAAATTGTTTGTGTAATAATAAGATCACAAATATAAATAAAATGAAATTTTTAGAAGATAGATTGTTATAATAATTATATAAGAATCAATTAAATGCTATAGAAGAGAAGTACTAAAATAAATTTAGAAAGTGTAATAAATGTCGATTTATGCATATAGAAGAAAAATAAATGTAATAATAGCAAAAGATTTGTTATTAGTGTGGAATTGAAGCCCATTATTGAATGGTTTGATATAGATTAATATAATTAATAATAAATAAAATTTACTCTATTACAATTAAAATCAATTTTTTATAATGATGAGAAAGGATATAGATGGTTATATAATAAATAGAACAAAATAAATAGGAAGGGGGGCATTTGCAACAGTATATGAATGCACAAAAGAAGGAATAGAAATGCCATTATGTGTTAAAGTAAAGAACGAAAAGTAATTGAATAGGAAATAAAATTAACTACTAATGATAATTATGATAAAGAGGCACTTTAAAGAGAGATAAGAATTTTAATTAATCTAATGAATACAAAACATTCTAATATCATCAAAGTGCTTGATATCTTTGAGAGTAAGGATTAGACAGTGTGTTTCATATTTATGGAAAAATGTTGTTAAGGGCATATAGAAAAGTTGATTAAAACAAAAATTTAATGTTGTCAATTGTTTACTGCCTAATAGATTATAGAGATGGTCACATAAATTATTTAAGGATATAGTGTTTTATATAAATCATCAATAATTCATAGAGACTTGAAACCCGAAAATTTACTATTAGGTAATGATGGTAAAATAAAAGTAAAATCTGTAAAGTATATTTAGATTTCAGATTTTGGTTTGGGTAAAATTTTAGAGAAAGAGACAAGGAATTAATTAATTATTCAATCTTAAGTAGGTACTCCATATTATGCTTCTCCTTAAATTTTGAATGATGGTAAATATTCATCAAAAACTGATATATTTAGTGTAATTTATTATTTATTTCAATTTAGTTAGGTGTCATAACTTATTATTTAATATATTTATAATTGCCATTTGAAAGAAGAAATTTATCTGAATTGATAAAATAGCAAGAATATTTATTAAAAGGGAAGGATATGATATTCCCTTCTATGAAAATTTAAGGTGAAAAATAAGAAAAGGATAAATTACTACTATTTTTGTCTAAAACTATCACTTATTATGAAGAAAATAGAATAGATTGGCCAGGAATATTTAAAATGTTTCTATCTCCTGAAGAATACATTTAATCAACAGCTTTGATTTAATAAAATTTTGAATCTACTGAACCTATTGAAATAGCCTCAAGTTTATTAAATGATAACACAGGATTAAAAAGAACTTATGAATCATATTAATCTTATCAAGTTAGAATGTTAATACATAATTTAATGGCAAGAGAAGAATTGGCAAAATAAGTATAGTAAAATTTATTTTGTTTGTAAGCAATATAAATAAAATTAGAAATAAATATAATTAAATTTTTGGCAATTAAGTGAAAAACATTTTAAAGGTTTCTCTATGTGGTTATTAAATGGCAATCAACTTAAATTAAATATATTTAATTTCTAATTAATATGATTAGATATGTAAATAAATTAAGTAGGTCTTCCAAGAGAATACTATTAATATAAACTGTGAATTCTATTTAAAGGACAAATATGAAAAAGTAGAATAACAGAAAGCAGAAGTAGAAAATAATTCTAAAAAAAATTAATAACAATTCAAAGTATCATAAATTGAGTAACATAGGAATCGATCTAAATGGTTCTTCAAGGTAGTGATGAATTTAAAGATGAAGATTTCAAAAAATTTAAGATTCTTTTATAGAAAGGAGAATATTAACCAAATTTTGAGATATATTCTCACTGGTATAAGTACTTTTACAACAAGTATGTTTTATCAAAAATGCAGAAATATTTAGAATTGGCCCAAGAATAAGAGACTTTGATGTTTAAAAGAAGATTTATATTTTAGGTTTTTTGCTTTGAGTAAAAAATTTATAGGATTAGAGAAGGAGTTTCCAATAAAGGACTTCTTTACTTTGGATCCATTATATATATAATATATGAATTCTGAAACAGATTACTTAAAATAATATATTAGATCAAATGCATAATAACAATAAATGATAGATTAGAATAGAAATGATAAATGATAACTTAACTCATAATTATTTTTACATTGTAGGAGTATTACATTCTTTAATTTTTAAAGTATTATCTGGTATTCTAATTTGTCTTGTTGAATTGTATTATCTTACCATGATACCTACATTACAATCCTCAGCAGTTGGATCTTCAACATTTTCGAATTAATTATTGGCAATTTATTTCAATTAACTATTAGTTAAAGCCAATCTATGTAAGTCTCTTGGTTTTCTTGGTTCTTATTTTAATGGTATATCTATTATTTAATAATTATAATATATTACCAGCTATCTCTCTTGAATTTTATTTTGATAATTTTGCACTATATTAACTAAATTTAGAAGCACCTACAATAATTGAAGATTTCCTCTGATCCTACCTATTCTAAGAAATATTTGAAGAGATTGACTCAGAAGAATTGAAATTTAAAGGAGATCTTTATTCTAATTCTTAAGTTCCAATTTTAATGGCATTTTTAAGTTCTGAATATCCCAATAAATTATTTTAGTACTTATCAATTTATACTTAGTATTCCTTGACTAATTATTTAAAGTAAGGATGTCTCATGCACTAATGATATAATTTTTAATGTACTTCTTATGAACTCAATCTATAAGAAACCTTCTTTTAAAGCATAGATTGAATAAGGTCTTACATTTAAATAGGTGCCAATTTAAAGTGATGTTCTTTAAAATCAATTTCACATTATTTGTTATTTTTGAGTATAGATTTTTGATCATTACCAACAAAAGGTGTATTTCCAGTCTTATATAAAAATATTAATAATTACAATTAGCAAGTAGAATATAATACCAGCACTAAAAACATCACATTTATCTGAATAGAATTCTGAACCATCAATATATTCAAGAATTTCTGGAGCAACAAATCCAGGAGTACCACATCTTTTAAATAATGGTTCTTCATCTAAATTAGTAGCCAATCCAAAATCTGCTAGAATAATTTCATAATTGTTTTCAGTTGATCTCAATAATAGATTCTCTGGTTTAAGATCTCTATGAATTATTCTATTTTCATGCATATGACTTAATGCACTTATTAAATTAAAAGCTAATTTTTGCATTGTTTCTGCTGGTAAAAAACCTAAAGAATATTAATTATAATTTTACCTGTTTCTCTAACTCTTTACAACAATTCTCCTCCCTAAATCATATCTAATACAAAATATATTGAATTTGTAGTTTCATGAACTTCATACAATTTTACAATATTTGGATGATTTAGTTTCCTCATTAATTTTATTTCATTAAGCAGACTTTCAATACCTTTAGATTACTGTGACATAAAAATCTTACTAAATGCCTTTATAGCATATTAGATATTATTTTCCTTTTTTATTGCAGAATAAACTTTAGCAAAGCTACCTTTCCCAATCATTTTAGATACTGAAAAAGCTTCATGAAAGTTCTTTAAAATAGCAAATCTTCTAAAATGAGACTTCCAAATATCATAATTCTATTTATCTGGAGTAAATATTTCTAAACTCTTTCCTTAGTAAGAAAGGTGAAAACCAAATAATTATTCATCAGAGTTTAATTATACGAAGTTATCAGCTGATGTTTCAATAAATTATACATGCATTGTCATTAATGGTGCTTACTTTAGATCTTAAACAGAAACTCGAAATATTGCATTTTAACTCATTACAAGAAACTTTTTCTTAATCAACCTCTCCTTTGAACCTACTAAGAATTCATGTTCTAACAATTCATTTTATTCCTTATTTTAGATATAAAGACATACATCAAGCAAGCCTTTGTCACATTTCTGCCAAAACGTAGATCTTGTTTAACCAAAGTCAAAAATAGATTGTAGCATTATGTCAATAAATTATATGATTATACTTTTAATTATTATCATTCAATTTTATTTGCTGTTCATTTGTGAATATATATGTTATACAGATTTCTCATCTAAATTTAATGTCTTTGCCATATGCTCAATAAATTATTTTCTGAATTCTGTTACTAACCTTTAACATCTTTAGTATTCCTCTGATTTGATATTTGGTTATTATTTTTTATCTATTGCCAGAAATAATATATTTTCCATGCATTAATTAGCTTCTTTTTGTAGCTAATTATAATCCATCTTTGTGATTTCATTCTCCATTAAATGAATTAATAATATATAAATCTAATAACCAATTTGTTTAGCTTATCATTAGTACAACTCCTTTATAAGTTCTAAGTATATCCAACTGAATGCTTTCATTAAAAATCTGCAGTTGGATTAACTCTATGGAGCTTAAAATAATCCATTTTGAGTGAGTATGTTGACAAATTAATTTAACAATTATAAGATCTGATATGTATATTAGAAGGCATAGAAATTTAAGTTAAATAGGATAATAAGATACTTACTACTTGTACAATTAATATTGTTTTTAACTAAGAAAATAATGAATAATTCTCCTAATTTGACTCAGATATTTAACTGAAAACTTTGATCTATACTTTGAATCAAAAGCTAAAAACATATAAAATAGATGATAAACCAAAAACTTTTTGTGTCAATTTTTTAACTAATGGAGCTGAAACCTAAAATAAAGCAGTTTAAGAAACTTTGCTCTAAAATTGGATACTTATCAAAGAATCCAAAAAAAGGGAGACTCAATTAGTCAATTCGCTTCATATGCCTAATCTAGACATTCTTGTTGGATTAATTTGATAATTACATATTCATAAGCTAAATTATTAATCATCAAAGTTTCTCATTAAAAATATAAACATCCTAATATTTGATTATTCAAACAAACCAAAATGTTTAAAGAACAGCTGATGTAGATTTCCAGAAAATAATTTCAACAATTTCAATTGAAATATAATTTATACAAGATGCTAGAAATTTATCAACAATTAAAATTCTAGAATCATTAATTATAATTAGTGGATAAATTAGTCATTCATACTTAATTAAATTTAAAGTTGCTTTTTATTATAATTAATTTAAATTGAGATTCTTTATTTTAGAACTCTGAATGTTAATTTTATTCAATCTCCATAAAAAAACATGTTTATGTTCTTTAAACCTAATTAGTATCATTTATATTGTATCTTCAATATGTTAGTAATAAATGTTTTGTAAGTAGAAATAATTTGAATAATAAATATATATCAACTGTTTTAAATTATATATATAAAATTGATGATATTCAAAAAGGATTGAATTTTTGATGATGAGATCTACATTATGAAGGAGATCTGGATTTTATAACAAGTGACATTTATTTAAAAATTTTCTCTTGCTTTTTCATGTCTGACTTCATCATAATTTCTTTATTTTTTTCAATAAATTATAAGTATAATTTATGTTCCTTTTGTGTCCAGTGACCTAATACATACATACAAGATTAAACCATTATTATATATTTTCTTTGAATTTTTCTTTCTTGTTTTATTTACTTGTTTTTTCTTGATTTCTTTCTATTCAACAGACTTTATGGTTGATTTTGATTCAATTGGCTATTCACTAAAAATGAGATATTCTTATACTCTAAACCCTCTTCCACCTTTATTGATTTGTTAACACTATTCTATAGCTATGGTTATTGGTGCTGTTATAGCGTCAGAATGTAAAAATAAGGATATAAGTAATTCATGAACCATTATTATTCAAATCTAATCAGATTCAAGTATTACCTAATTAAGAGTGAGTATGCTAGAACATTGATTTCAAAAGATTCTAGATGCTTTGGTAGATAAAATGAAAAATTTTATTATTGTTCAAAATCGCAAAAGCAAATATTAAAATTAACTAAATACAAAGATACAAACATTTTCATTCATTTTATCAAATATTAATTGTATTATTTTAACTAATTATTTAAACGGAACATCATTTCTGATGTCTAAATCAAATCCATCTTCAATTTCTAATCAATTTCTTAAGAAGCTTAAATTGAGTTCAGACTGTTTCTAATTTATAATTTTTTCCTTTTCAATGTCAAATTTTATCTTTTTATTTTATAACTTGTTTAAAAAATATAGCCCTAATTAATCAACTTAATGGCATCAAAACATTGTTTATAATTGTAAGTTTATACCATTTTTCCCTTAGAATGCTTTAATTAGTAAAGATTCATAAATTTTAAGTTATATTTTAAAATATCACTTATTATTGAAAAAATCATGAGTTCAATTTTAATATTGTTAAAATAGATTAAATTTTATCAATAAAGCAAGCTTCTTCATTTCTTCATAATGTGCTAATTTAAGAAATTTTAATTTCTTGTAAATTGTTATTTCGATTTAAAACAATTTTTAATATAATTTCTTATCTTTCAATTATCCTGAATTTTAACATATTGATTAAATGTTGAAGAATTTTATTTTGATTTTTTCTTTATTATATCTTGAATTGATAGGATTTCTATTTAGGATTTTAAGCTAAATATTATCAAAAATAACTTTAGATTATTTAATCAAAAATGATTACTATATTCCATTATTTTAAAATTCAAAGGCTTATAAATAAATATTACAGTTTCAAAAAGATATATTATCCCATGTGATTTGATTTTTAATAAGTGTTTATATATTAAAAATTTATTTTTATGAATTTATACAAAAATAATCTATAAATTCTATTAATTAATTCTCAAACAAAAAAAATTAGAGAAAAATAGAATAAAATTATTTAATTAAAGCCTCTTGTAAGATATCTTAATATTATAGAATATTTATTGTTGTTTGTTTTAATAAACAATTCTTTGAAAATGAATATTATGAATTATTGATAAGAATTGATAAATTTTTAAGTAAACAATAATTCTATTACTATTTTGAATGATAGAGGAAGTGAATCTTTTATTTTTTAAATAATTATATAATTTTTTATAAATAAAAAGTAACAGTTATAATAGATGGAGTACGATTCTGTTTCAAAAATATAAGAAGAATTAGGATATTATAAAAAATATTGTTAATAATTAGAGAATTAAAATGCTGCTTTAAATTAATAACTATTCAATAACATTTAAGGAAAAGTTTTAACAGTTCAAGATGGGAATACGAATAATTAAAAATTGTCAGAAAATAATCCAAATATTCATAAAGAATGTGAATAAAGATTAAAATTAATGGAAAGATAATTAAAGCAAAAGTTAATGGAGGAATAATTATGGCTTAAAAGATTTGAAACTTAATTAAATCAAATCGTTGAGTTAAAAGTATGAGAAAATATTAATAAAAAGGCAATTCATGCATAATATATTCAAGAGAGTGAACAAGAAGATCTGAAAAAAACAAAAGAAATAGAAATATTGAAAGAGGAAATAGAACATTATAAAAAACAAATAGAAATTTATAAAGAANAATAAAGCAAGCTTCTTCATTTCTTCATAATGTGCTAATTTAAGAAATTTTAATTTCTTGTAAATTGTTATTTCGATTTAAAACAATTTTTAATATAATTTCTTATCTTTCAATTATCCTGAATTTTAACATATTGATTAAATGTTGAAGAATTTTATTTTGATTTTTTCTTTATTATATCTTGAATTGATAGGATTTCTATTTAGGATTTTAAGCTAAATATTATCAAAAATAACTTTAGATTATTTAATCAAAAATGATTACTATATTCCATTATTTTAAAATTCAAAGGCTTATAAATAAATATTACAGTTTCAAAAAGATATATTATCCCATGTGATTTGATTTTTAATAAGTGTTTATATATTAAAAATTTATTTTTATGAATTTATACAAAAATAATCTATAAATTCTATTAATTAATTCTCAAACAAAAAAAATTAGAGAAAAATAGAATAAAATTATTTAATTAAAGCCTCTTGTAAGATATCTTAATATTATAGAATATTTATTGTTGTTTGTTTTAATAAACAATTCTTTGAAAATGAATATTATGAATTATTGATAAGAATTGATAAATTTTTAAGTAAACAATAATTCTATTACTATTTTGAATGATAGAGGAAGTGAATCTTTTATTTTTTAAATAATTATATAATTTTTTATAAATAAAAAGTAACAGTTATAATAGATGGAGTACGATTCTGTTTCAAAAATATAAGAAGAATTAGGATATTATAAAAAATATTGTTAATAATTAGAGAATTAAAATGCTGCTTTAAATTAATAACTATTCAATAACATTTAAGGAAAAGTTTTAACAGTTCAAGATGGGAATACGAATAATTAAAAATTGTCAGAAAATAATCCAAATATTCATAAAGAATGTGAATAAAGATTAAAATTAATGGAAAGATAATTAAAGCAAAAGTTAATGGAGGAATAATTATGGCTTAAAAGATTTGAAACTTAATTAAATCAAATCGTTGAGTTAAAAGTATGAGAAAATATTAATAAAAAGGCAATTCATGCATAATATATTCAAGAGAGTGAACAAGAAGATCTGAAAAAAACAAAAGAAATAGAAATATTGAAAGAGGAAATAGAACATTATAAAAAACAAATAGAAATTTATAAAGAAGAAACAAATTCATAAATTTATTTAGAAGAAATAAAAGAAATGAGAAAATAATTAGAAGCCTCAGAAATTAAATTGGAATGTTTAACTAAAGAATTATAAAACAAAGATTAGTAATTATGTACATTATTTTATCTAAATTTAGATCATAAATAGGGAAATGTTAAATAATCTTTATTATAATTTAAGTAAAAATTCGATATAGAATTAAAAAATGAGAATTTAAGTACTGAACCAGATATTTCAAGTAATAGTTTTTCAAATATCATGCTCAGAGATATATGATTTTATACTTACAAATATATATATATAAATAAATCAAATTCAATCATATAAAGATTCCCCTAAAGCTTCCTATAACATTTTAGTAAAATTATTATTAGGTGAATTGAAATCTATGTGAAATTAAGATTATTTGTTTATAGTAGTTGAATTTCTAAAACTAGGAGAATTAGAATTGTTAAAATCACTTTATCTAGTTTGAGAGAGAACAGATTTAGATTATATATTTCTGTAATCAGTTTAACTTAAATTTAAATTCTATTAATTGTTTTCCCTCAAATGATAATCTCTTACTTTTTCTAAGAGTTCTAAATTAACAGAAACTTATAAAATATCTTTATTTTGATTTTTCTATCCTTTTTTGTAATGATCTTATATAAATATAAAAATTTACTATTAATTTATGGTCTAAAAGATGGAGTAGCTTCATTTTGAAGTTTTCGAATTTTTTCTAATTTTTTTGTTTAGCTTGTATTCATTCTTTAAAAAAAATCAGTTTAATTGTTTTTTTAGGTTATTTTCTAAGAAATTTTATTGATGGCTGGATTAAATGAATCTTATTGATTCATTTATATTGTACATGACTCTTTTAGTTTATTTAAATGATTAGCCTTTTCTACATAGATAATCTTAATACTTTTTAATTTATTTAATTAATGCCTGGTTTATAAATATCTTGTTTAACTTAAGTATTTAAATTTTTAGATTTTAATATTTTTGAATGAATTGTATAATCTTAAACTTCTTCTTAAAGTTTATTTATACTTAATTTGTCTTTAGATTACTAAAGTTTATTATATTTTTATTTTAATTAAGATTGTTGTTTTTAACAAGTATTGATGTGTTCAGATTAAGCATGAGTTCGCATAATTTAAGGTGATAGAGATTATTATCTTGATTTTTGTAATTTTGATGTCTAACCATCTTAAAATTTGATTAATTAATTTTAGAATCTAGTTTTTGGATAATTATCTGTTAGAATTATTTGTAACTATTATTCTAATAAATGAAGTAGTATTTTTCTAGTGTTTTTGTTTTTTAAATCCATAATTCCTTTATAATTTTATTAATAATTTTTATTCATTATTTTATTCAGGATATTAAACTACATTTAAGTTGAACTTTTTAGTTTTTAAAACATTTTGAATATATATTAGTTATAAAAGTATGAGTTATGATATATGAAATATAAATAAGTTTTCAATAGAATAGTTATATGTAATATATACATTAATCAAGCAGTTTGTGTAGATGTGATTTAAGGTTTTGGTTCATCAACAAATAGTACTCTACAAACAGATCTTATTGACTATTCATCAATTCTAGTTGTATATTACGATTTTTTAGGAGCATTTGGACATTTTGGTTATTTAGACTTAGGCGTTAACAAACAATTATTCATTTATTTAATTAATAGAAAGAATAATGGAAATACAAAAATTATAAATAAGTGGCAGCATGTATTTACTGCCTATACAATATCATAATTTACGCAAGCTCTTTATTTTATCTTAATTTCTCAATTCATAGAGATTAAAGATTTATTTAAAGAAGGTGGAACTATAATTTTCAATCACTCTTCCTAAATCTTATAAGAATTAAGTGAGCATTGTAATATTTTAATATTTAATTCTTTATTCTTATGCTGTAGTCTTAGCTATGGCAAATAATATTGTTTGACTAACATGTTTTTATTCATCTAAATTGCATGTTTCTATTTTTGGAGATTGATTTAATTTAAGAAATCCATTTGATTATGGCTATGAATCTGAAAATACATATTATTGATTGTTAGGTGATTAGTCATCAGAAGTAACATTTGCTAATTTAGTTAAATTTGAATAATACATTTCTTAAATTTAAATGATTGTATGTCGTTATTAATGATTTTTTCATTCTTTATCTAATACAATACACATGAATTGTTTGTATCTATTGTTTATAGATTTATTTCATATTTTTTTGCTATTGATCTTACACTCATATTAAATTATTCATTTGCTCTTATACATTCTTAATTACCAGTTTCAAAAAGACTTGACATATTTTCACATATTCTCATATTACTATCTTAAAATAATAATTCTGTATATTCCCATGGACCATTACCTACTCTTGTAAAGGCAATTTATCCATCTTCAATACTGATAGTATACCATTTATTATTAACTTGATGAATTAATTTAAAAAAAGAATAATCAGAGAGTAATTAATAAGTAAAGTAATTTTCTATCAAATTAAGGATTTAGAAGTAGTATTTAAGATTTGGATTTGGAAATTTAAGTATTCCCATTAATGAAAATATGATTTTACTTTCAATTTTAAATTTGCTTTAAAATTTAAGTTCTTAAATTCTTTCAAATTTTTAACCAAAAGATGATTTAAAAAATTTATCTTCTTATTGTTTGATATAGACTTCAGATGCATCTTTTAAGACTGCATTCTAAATTAATAAATGATGATTAGAGATATTAAAATTCTTTTTTTAGAAAATTTCATCCTTTTTAATTTCACTCCTTAAATGAACCATATAATCTATTGCCAATTTATTTATGTCTAAACCTTCTAATTATTTTTTTTATAGCCACATTTCAAAGGTAACAAAATTTTTTGAATAATGATCAATAACATCATTTCTTTAAAAATTAACTTTGAAATTTTAGAATGGTACAACTCTTCTACCTGAACCACCATATTAAAGGAAATAAGTTCTTGAACAAGGTTAAGAAATATTAAATTCAGGTCTTTCATCATTTACAATATCATCTTCTAGACCTTATTATACATTATTATTTAATTTAGTTTGTGTTTTATTAATTTTATCAATTTTAAATTTACGATGAAATTTGATTTCATCTGGATTATCATCATTTAAAATTAGTTTTTTTTTCTTATCATGTTTAGCTGCTTAATTATTAACTTATTATTTTTCATCTATATTATTTTCTTAAGGTGATAGTTAATCTTCAGTTTATTTCAAAGATTAAGATACAACTACAAAGACTTCCCAAACTAATCCTCCTATTAGAGCTAATAAAAAGATTGAAAAAAATTCAAAAGAACCCACAAACAACATTGCTGATAACATATCATCAGTGTCATATGTTAATTCAAATACAATTTGATTCCATTCTGCTGCTATAAACATTTATAACATCATTAAATATGAACCTGCAAAAGTAGAAAAATCAGCATATTTACAATTTCCCCATTAATATTCAAAACTATTGATATCACATTCAGAGTTTGCATAAGGATTATTTTCATTTCTTTAGACTTTACCATATAAATACATACCAATACAAGAATATATAAAGAATACCATTTGTACTGGTAACATTAATCTTAAAATTAAAGGTACACAAATAATGATTTTGTATAATAAAGTTCTCACTAAATCCAAAAATTATAAACCTTCAAATAAGATATTTAAAATCTTTAGAGATCTAAATGCTCTAAAAAGTCTGAATACTTTTTAAATTTTTGCTAATCTTAATAATCTATTAGCTTTAATAGATTAAACAATATTTCCTGAGACAATATTAAATAGTACATAATCAAATATGATTTGTAGAATCACCAAAGTAATATCAAAAATATTCCTAATTTAAAATAATAATATACCATGAATCTTCGAAATAAGGTTTTACTCCAATGGCAATAATTTTAATAAGACATTCTAATGAATAGAGAACCAAGAATACAGTATCTAAGATATTAAAAATATCAAGAATATCTTAATCTTCAATAAAAAATGCTACAACTATCAATATACAATTAGTAATTGTAATAATTAACATAAATGCTCCAAATATCTTATTATTTATTAATATTTACATTTCCTTCTACAAAATTTAATAAACCTTTAGATATAAAGTAATTTCTAAATTATTCCCAACAATGAAGAGGTTTTGCTTAAGGTAAAGATACTACTGACTCATCTTAAAGTAAATGAAGAAACTTATGAAATTCATCAAATTAAACCTTATCGCTAAATTTTTATAATTAAATTACTTAAAATCTTAATCAATTTAATTAAATAGTTAATTGATTTATTATTCACTTATAGTATTTTTATAGAAATAATTAATAAAAGTTCTAAATTAATCTCTAGTCAAATATCCTTAATCTTCTAAATCTAAAGATATAAAACTTGCCATCATAGCAGTCTTTTATTTAATTATATCAGTTATTGCAATTTCCATTCTATGTTTTCTAAATCCTTCATAGACAACTGCTAATGGTATTGGAGCAAATAAAAAAATAAATAGTAATAAATAAGTAATAAAGAATAAGCAATAATAGATTCCTTAAAGCATAGGTGGAATCAAGATATCAGGATAGAAATCAAGAGTTGCCACCATAAACAACATTGAAAAAAATTTGAAAAAATCTCCATAATCTTAAGTTCTTTAATCAACATTTTCCAATCTTCCAATAAAATTAATTCCAATAAAGGAAAAGAGTGAAATTATAATTAGATATAACATAATCAAAAGAAGTAAATCTTTACCTGCTTTCATAATTCCTTTTAAATTCCTTCTTAAATCTTTTGAATACATAGGCATTAACATAGTTCGACATATTTTACTGACTCTAACTAATGTTGGTTCGTATGAATGTAATATAAAATCAACTAAACAAAAATAGTAAGCAACCAATTTAAATTATCTCTTTGGATTGAAAGAAAATCTATTTTCTTTCTTTGTTAATAGTAAAACAATTGTTATACATGAATCTATACCCATAAACAATAAGATAATAAGCTCTAAAACGAATAAATTTGGATTTTCATTACTATCTTCATTAGGAAATGAAGGTTCAAAAAATGTCATTAGTTGATAAATGATTGATAAAATAAATAAACCATTAACCCAATATTAATTGTTCTCTAAATACCATAATAGTTTCAAGTATTATTTATTTACTAAATCAATATCATTACGTATAGCTCTCAAATAATATGCATCATAAATGTGTCTTTCAGCCTTCTCTATTCTTCTTTAAGGAGTTAGTTTCTTTACTATTTTTTGTATTTCTTAAGCCAATACGTCGTTTTTCTCAATTAATTGCTGTGAAAACTCAGACATTGCAATTGATTATCTATATATTGTAGATTATCTCTTATGAGTCTTTTTCATTTAATAATAAATATAATTCAATTAATAAATACTTGCAACTTATTATTCTACTTTTACATACAATTTGCTTCTTAAGAATCAGTTTTTTTTCAATTTACTAATATATAATTAAATTAATGAACCCTTATCACCATCATCATTACATCTTAACAAGAATAATTGAAGACTAAGATGATTTATCCTCTGTAAAATAAGAAGAATGTTCACAATTTCAATATTATGAAGATCAACCTTAATTTATTACTTATGAGAATTCCAATCTTTGTTAAATTGTTTCTTCAATACTTAACTTAAATGAAGATTATCTTGATTGGATAGCTCATAATAAACCTATTGAATTTGAATCAATGATACTCAAAGCTAAACGCAAATTTTATAGAGATAAAGCTAAATTTCGTATGCAAATCTTATAACCTCATCTCTATTCAAATCAACAACCATAAGAACCAAAAAAGGCAAAAAGAGGTAGAAAGCCTATTAAGTGTGTTGAAAAACAATTTATTGAAGATAATAGTGATCAGTATCACTTATATTTATTCTAGTGATAAAAAAACGATACAAATGATAAGAAATCGAATTTCTGCATAAAACTCTAGAGATAGAAAAAAAACATATCTCTAAGAACTTGAATAAAGTAGTGCTCTTACAAATAAAGAAAATCATTTAATTCTTAAATAAATTTAAGAACTTTTAGTTTCTAATCAAGAAATTGAATAATAAAATAATAATATTCTCAAAGTAAAATCTCTCATCTATTTCTAGTGTATTAAAGTCTTTAAATAATAATGTTTAGAATCTGATGAATTATTTGCATTAGAAATTCTTAAATAATTAGACTAATTCTAAAGTGACACTGAATCAACTGCCTCAAAGAAAGTTAAATTAAATTGAAACTAATCATTTTTTTTCATTTTTATTAATCATTTAAAATAATATTTTATAATATTAATAGCTAATAATTATATGATGTAAGTGAAAATAGATTGGAAAAACTTCCATTCTTAAAGAATAAAAAAGAAATAAATCTATTTTACAGATTCACCATAACAAAAATTTAAGAAATTAAAGCATTTTTTATCCTTAAAAATCTACTATTAACAATAAAGAAAATATGTTAAACTTCTAAATTTCTATTATCTCAGATATAAATCTAAAAGTATTAAATTTTATAAATCGAAAATTGGAATTAAAAATAACTTGATTCTGATAAAATTATGGCCAAAGATAAATAAATTTGAGTTATTTTTAAAATATTTTCATTCCAAAAATGTAATTTAAACTTTAAACTATGTGAAATCTAAACATATTATATAAATTAGAATATATATTCAAGATTTTATTATTAACGGTTGATGAAAAAATGAGAAAGAAGAATTTATTCGGCATTAATGAATAATTCTGAAAGGTATGTTCAAATCAAAAGTAAAGAGCGAATTGAAAACGATTCAATACATCTATTTTTTTGCACTATTGTGATTTATATAATATATCTTATTTTATAAGTTGATGTTTATTAAGATAATATTCAGAAATAAAAATCTTGATAATACATTAATAGTTTTTAAATTGAACTCTTTAAATACATTAAAAATTTTTAAGAATTCTTATTGACCTAATTAATCAAATAGAAATTTTAATTTCTATATTTTGAAATTTTTGCTAAGTTCAGTATTTTAAATATTTTTATATATAAAAATAAACTTATAGCTATTCGTAAAATATTTAAAACCTACTTATTAGAAATAAGTTGACTTATTCTGTTTATTTTATAGTTTTTAATATCTACAATTTAAATTAAAAAATCAATTTAAAAGTAATTTAATCTCACTTTATTTAAAATAGGTTGAGATTTTATCATAAATACCTACTATGATATGCTAATACTTGTATTTTCTTGTTTCTAATATTCTCCTTTTAATTTAAAAAGTATATCATAAATGAGCATCAATAAATATATTAATTTGATTATTTATTTTTAAGATTTTATCCAAAATCTTCTCAACAAAATTTTAAGAATCTAAAGTTTAAATTAAAGCATGTAATATATATAATATAGTTCTTAATTTTGAATTTATTTTCTTTTTAAAATTCAATTAATTTTTTAGGATAAATAATAAGATTTTTCATATTAAATTTTTTAATTTTTTAAAATAATAATCTTATAAAAAGATGGAGACCCAAATAAATAGATTATTATAAATTGCAATAAAATATTTTCATAAATTTTGGAAATAATTAAAATCATTTATGATTAAGACAATTAAATAATCATTAAATTCCTTGTGAAATAAGTTTCAATTATAAGTACTAAGTAATGGTAATTGTATTATAATAATTAGAATGTATTAAGTACCAATTCAGTACCCAAAATTCTAGTTTAAGCAATTAAATAGATATATTCAAATCTGTCTAAAGTCTTAGTATAAATTTACATAGATGTTGTTAAAATATAATAGATGATTTTTAGCAAGAAGATTGAAATGATTTCTAAAAAAAAGAAAAATAGATTGAGATTAATATATATATATAGGTAAAAAAAATAAAATATAAAATAGAACAGTTTTTTAATTTAAGTTAGTGCTTTATTAATTTTTGAATAGGGAAAGTAATTATGATATGAGTTATTATTACTTTATTATATGATACTATAGTATATCGTTATTAGATTAAAATTAGAGATTTATAAATAAAATAGCGCATTCAAGAAAATAAAACTTTAATTCATTTTCCCAAAATATTAAAAAATAATAAAAATGGATTAAGTAGTTAAAAAGAAGCAAGAATAATTACTATAATGTTTAAAAAAGATATCAAGCAAACCCTAAACAGATGATGAAGATTAAAGATAGCAGTTACGTAAATTCTAATAGGAAGTGGAATAAAAATTTAAGATGGCTCGTCATAACAATTAGTATCGATTTCCATATGAATATTATGATCAAAGCAGTGACAGTTCATTAGAAGAATTATAAAAAGTAGGTACATATGATCTACGTCAATAATATTAAAAAAAATAAACTAACAGCAAACATTTACAATCATCTAAAGAATCTATAAAAGCTAAATCATTGATTAAGATAATGTCTGATAAATCTATGAAAGCCAATAGATAATCGACTCGATATAAAACAGAATAGTATGATGAAAATTAAGTGAGCTACACTGATGCACTAAAAAAAAATAAATCAATTGAAAAATAAACAAATGAATAAATAATATCATTCATTCGTAAATCTGTAGCTAAAAGATCATAATATTCATAACACAATAATAATACATCAAGATAATACATAAATCTATCATCAAATAATCAAAGCCATATCATGTCATAAAGCTTTAATGGATAAAAAAGTAGAACATAAAACTATTATCTCAATAAATTTACAAAATTGAAATAAGACATGTTTAAGTAATAAAATTAAACTAGTACATCATAAATGAATTAAGATTCTAAAATGTATCTTTTCTTTAAATAATAGATCATTAAAATATTTCTTTAGTAGCAAAAGTCCAGAATAATCTAGTACTATCAACTTAAAGAATAAGCTCGCAGAAATGTGTAAAAGATAACCACTAAAAGTAATCAAATGAAATTTTATAAATACTACTTTCTCTTTTATTAATAGATATATTAATTTCATTCTTACTTACTCTTTTACAATTATAATTTATCTTGTAATAATTTATTCTGTTTAAGTAATTGTTCATTCTATTCATATTTATAATTATTTATACTTTTTTTCCAAGTTTCAGTATTTTTTCTTAAGCTAACCTAAAAATCTCATAATTGCCTGGTTTTGCTTATAAGAATAGTTCCTTCTCATATTTTTGTTTATGAATCTTTTATATTATTTCGCTTAATCTATTAATTAGCTCTTAATATTATTGATCAAGAGACAATCCAGTAACAAAGTTTTAAATTTCTCTAATAAAACTCTAAAACTCTTCTTTTTATTATTCTAATTGTTAACTATATTTATTTCATATATAAATACATATCATATTATTGATTAATGAGATCTTATGTCAACTTTTTCATATCATCTTCATTTTTTTGAAGTAATTATTGAGTAAACAAAAACTCTTATTGTTTGTTATCTAAAGATTTTTTTAATTCTTCAATTTATTGGTTTAGTTAATTAATTTCATATTACAATCCTGTTTGAACTAGATTCAATTATTAAATCTATTTCTCTAAATTTTCTTTTTTAGTTTTTTCTTATTAATAATAACATTTTAATTTTGAGAATTTTTTTTCTGCTAATTTTTATTCTTCTTCTAATTTATTTTCTAATAAATCTAATTGAGTTTTAAGAGTGAAAACTTAAGCATGTAATTTTTCATTCTCTTAAATTTATAGATCTAATGATTATTCAGCTTAATTTATTTTAATTGTCATTTAATCTAATTAGGAATTATTAAAAACTTTGCCTAAAAAACTTGGTTTCTTAAATTGTAAATCATTAATACCTTAGTATCAGATATGCTTTTTAATTTTTTTTCATATTCATCAACTTTAATTTCTAATATTTCAATATGTTCTTTTTCATTTGATAACTTTTTCTCAGTATATTCTAATTTTTCTTCCAAAGTTTAAACTAGTTTTTATTCCTAATCAAGTTTGATTTCTAAATCTTTATTTTTTTATTGTAAATCTGTAAGTGCTGTTTTTAATTTTGTTATGTACTATTGCATTGCATTGACTTAATCCATTATTAATTTATTTATCACACTAAAAACGCCAATAATAATAATAATTAACTTATTTCTTAATTACATTCAAAATTTACTAATTATCCAAAAAAAGGATAAACATAAACTTTTTAGAGAAGATTCTGGATGAATTGATAAATTAAAAGAGAAATAAATGGAATTAGAGGAGAAATTATGATTTTGAACATGGACAGGATAATTTAGATTTATTTATGTTGAGTACATTACAAAACTAAGTGGTTTTATAAGAATGAAAAGAAAAATTAAGAAATCATAAAATTTTACCTTACTATATATAAAATGAATTTTAATTAGAATGTTCATGAAAATGAAGCTGAAAAGAAAGTTTATTATATTTTTATGTTAGTAACTAATGAATGAAATTGAATTTTTGAAATAATAACTTCTTCATACAAATGATACTCAATATCGATTATCGAATATTGAAGACATATTTATTAGCTAATCATATTTAAGCGTTTGAATAGAGTATAGCATAAATAAAAAAAGAGGCTTATTATAAATGATTAAATTTAATGTAATTTTATTAATAATTATATGATGAAAATCCATACTTTAACAGATTCTTCAAGGAATAATTCATATATTAGGGATTCAACATCTAATTGAGTGATTTGCCTCAATATAAAAGCTAATTTAATTTGATAAATAAGGAGAATCTAAATTTGACTTGGAAATATAAATAAGACAATTAGAAATTTATTTTTAAGGCTAATAATTAGATTACAAATACAATTATAAAATCATAGTCACAAGATTAATAAGTAAATGAAAATATTATATAATAGCAAATCTAATACTAATTTAATTTGATCACTAGATAAAATAGATATAGCATTTTGTTAGGTTTGAAATACAAATATGAAAAAGATGAACTTTAAAAGCATACATTTACTCCTTAAGTTTAAATTAGTTAGAGTTCAGGAAGTAATTCAAATTTGGATGTTGGACTAAAATATAACTATTTAAATAAAAAAGATGGTGTAAATGTTAGATTTAATATATTTTCATCTCTATTAAATAGATAGAATATGGAATATTGTTTGATAGGGAATTTTGAAAAACCTTAAAAATTATAGATTGGATTATAAAACAATAGAATTTGGATGGGTATAATATAGAGAGCTAAATTAATGAATTCAAATAGTTTTATACTTTACAACTTGAAGAATAAGAAATATGATTTGAATTTATATGTAGGATTGAACTCAATTGAGAATAGATTTAATAATAAATTGAAATTGATGATGGGTGTATCAACATAAAAGGAGATTTTAGGAAAGATTGAATTTTTAACAGATGTAGGAATATTAGGATATTGTTTAAAATGGTAACACGTATAAGGATTGAGTATGGGATATAATATTGAAATTTGAATTAATTTAAATATATAATAAATTAATTAAAATGGATTAATTGCTTGGAAAAATATTTTAATTGATAGCAATAGCAGCATTTCTTTATGGCACATTAACAACATTTGGATAACCTTTATTAGGAGAATAATACTAGATGTTTTTTTTTCCAAGATGTTTTTTCAATTGGGCTCCAGGTTTAGTAATTGGAAGTGTTTTAGGATTGATATTGGTTTATTTGAATAAGTAAAGTAATATGAAAAAGAAATGAATTTAATAAATATATTAATATCATATTCAACCAATTTCTTATCCTTCAAAAGCCATACCAATTAAATAACTTGAACTAGCAGTACATGCTCCAACAAATAAAGTTTCAGCAGCACATCTCCACCATGGAGCATATGAGAAAAATGATTTACTTACTCCTAAAATAATTAAGAATAAAGCAGTCATTGCTATTGATATATAAAACAAAGTATCAGTTGTTCCATCAGTCAATCCTGCAATAGCTGCAACAATAAATGGAATAACTAAAATAATCATAATAAGGATAGATTATTACTTGGTACTAATCCAAATAAAATAAAAGCAAGAAATGTTACTAAAGCATTCATAAATGGATTTTCTTCAGCACCTCCTAATTCTAATTCTTCTAACATCATAATATCAATGAAAGCATCTTTATGTCTAGTAATAATATTCATAATTTTTTCAGCATCTTCTTATTCCATTCCTTTTTTCTTACATAAATTTAATAATATATTTTTACTTTATACAATTCAATCATTTCTTTTTTTTCTCCTTCCAAATTATTTTCTACCTCCCATTTTTCTCTTTCTCTTTCTTATTTAAAAAATTATTATTCTGATTTAGTAGATAAATAATCTCCCAACGCCATAGATAATCCATCTCCTATCATATTTGCTACTCCTAAAGCTAATACTGCTTACACTCCAAAATTTCCCTATATTTATAATAATAATCTACTCCTATTACAGCAGTAACCACAGAAAATGTTGTCATCATACCATCCATTCCACCAAATACAGAACTTCTTAAATAATTACCCCCTGTTGAATGTTTCTCTTAATGAGAATCTATACAATATTCTATACCTTCAAAATACCTAATTTTTATAATGGGTCATTCTCATTTGCTCTATTATCTGTATATATTTATTCTGAAGGATTATAATTATGGGCTTGCTTTGTCATCTCTACATTCCTTCCCATATATGCTTATCTAGCTATCTCTAAGTCTCTGTTCATTAAATATAATTATTTATTAATATCTTAGTCAAACTAATCAGCTCTTATCACGATCGTGATTCATCAATCCCATTTACTAAAATCTCATACTGTTTATTCAATAATTTAAATTTCTTAGTATCTCCTTTTTTTCATTATATCTTATGATTATGATAATATTTTAGAATTTAAAATAATTGTAACATATTACATTACGCATTTTATTTTATTTTATAATTCCAATTTTTCTATCTATGTTTCTGCAACTTTCTTATTCTTAAACTTATATAAAAGGCACTTTTCATATCTTTTCTTCTCTTATGTACTTTTCTTGTTTATCAATTAATTTTTTCAATATTCTTTAAGAATTAACTTATTTAATATTATTATGTAAAAGTATATTAAATTTAATTAAGTTTCTAATAGATTATATCAGATTTAAAATAAAAATTATTGAATTATGTATTAAAAAACTGAATCAAAATAATAATTTTAATTTTGATTAATAATGCTATAAATATTTAGATTATATGATTAGATTGATTTATTAATAAATTTAAAGATCATAATTTTATTTAATATATTAGATTAATTAAATCAGATTGATAAAAATAGATATGATTTACATATATGAATTAGAATAGAAAATGAATAAAAAATAAAGATCAATAAAAAAATAATTGAGAGTACATCAAAAAATGTAAAATATGCATGATTATTATGTATAAATCATTCAGATAACTTTTAGTTGATGTATTCAATCAATCTATCAACAATGTCAATTTCGGTTTATCTAGATTAAAATAAAATAGAATACCTGCTGACTTTTTAGTTACTATATTCTTGATCTTCTTATTCATTGATTCTAGTAGCATCTTAGATATTTAATTAAGTGACTTCAACAATAGCATTAGAAATATTAATTAATCCATCTAATTCATTTAATCTTGATTAGATCTCTTTAAGTCTATTATTAGCAGTAGCTAAAGAAACTTATAATGTTTATTTTTCATTTCTTAAATCATCACCCAATCTAGTAAGATTTTCAACTTGAGTTTTATGATTAGCTTCTAATTAATCTTATCCTTCTTATAATGCAGTGATTAATCTAGCAACAAGACTTAAAACATTATTCAATGTTTCTGGATTGACTTTAGTTGTCATTTCAGCTAATCCTTCAATTATAGGTTAAAATAAAGTTAAAGAGCTTTTCTTAGTATGTGCTTCTAATATTTCTTTAATCTTTTAGAAATTCTCTTTAGTTTAAATGAGATTACTTTTGGTATCTTAACTAATAATTAATAATCATATATAATATATACGTCAATTAAATTAATGATGCACCTTCACCTCTTAAATTCATAAGTAATCTTTGTGCTTCTTTACATGCAAGAATAGCATCACTATAATCTTAGAATTTAGCTGCAAAATCTGTATTTTCAGCATCTAATCTAGATTATGCATCACCACTTCCTCTAGAATTACGATCTAAAGCAGCCTAATCTATATAAATAATAAAAATGATTAATACCTTCTCTAACTCTTGTTTATAATGTACTCAATTCATTATTTAAACTTGATTATTCTTATCTTTAATTATCAAGATCTTATTAAGCTTATTCAAGTGTGGCTTAGAGTTTAGCCAAATCAACTTAACTTCTTCTTGTAAAAGTACCATTTTCTTAGTCTTACAATTAAGTTAAGGCAATCAATTCATCCTTAATTTATTATAAAAGCTATTTTAATTCATTCAATGATCCTCCTGTTTTCATGTTAACACTTACTAAATTTATCATAGATGATCCAAATGGATGATCTCCATATCCTGAAAGTCTTTCCTTTAATTCAGAAACTGTTGTTGCCTACATACAGGCAATCAAAACAACAACCAACAAAGCTGATTTCATTTATTATATTAATCAAAACAATCAAAACAAAAAAACAGAAAAACGAATATTATCTTAAACATAATTATTACTATACAAATCACTTTTTAAATCCTCTTTTCTCTTTCATTCTTTTTATTGCTTCTTCTTTTGTTAATTCTTCCTCATCATCTGATTCATCATCATCTATATCATCACCTTCATAATCTTCATCTTCTACATGTACATCTAAATAATATTCCAAAGAATATGGTAATATTTCATCATAAATCAATCTACAAATATCATAACACATATCCATCTTTTATTATTATTCTTCCTTTTTCTCCTCTTCCAATTTCTCCCAATCTTTTACATCTAAATTTTTAAATAATTAAAATAATGTCTTCTACTCTACTTCCTTTACCTTCTTCTTCTATTTATTCTTCTTCTTTACAATCTTTACTGTTATATTCTTACCTTCTTTCCAATTTATTTTTGTACTCTCTACTTTCAATGGTTCTCCTTATTTTTCATCTAATAAAAATTCTACTTTCAATTCTTCCTCTCCAAAATAATCATTTGCTTTAAATTAAAATACCAATCCTAACTTATGTTATTCTTTGTCCTCATATCCTCTTATATTTTTTATTGCTTTCAATAATGCTTCATCCTTGTCCCCAATCACTTCATTTTTTAATGTCTTTGAATTCAATAAAACCTTTGACCAATAATTCTCTATTGGATCTTAATTATCCAATATTGCTTATTCTTAACCATTTAAATATTCCTTTAAATCTTCTATCTCCTCTTCCTTTACTAATCTTTATCCTGAAATTATTTAATTTGAGGCTTCAATTAAAGGTTCTACTCTTTTCTTATAATCTGCTTCCATCTTGTCTAATTCCTCATCCTATTCATGATCCAACTTCTTCCTATCATATAAACACTAGGCCAATGCTATTAATTAAATCTTTGTCTATATATCGTAACCTTTTAGTTTCTCTTTGATTTGATCGTAATTAAATTCCATTTAAAATTAATATTATTTTAATATAAAATCAAACATTTTGGTTTTTTTACCAATCCTCTTTAATAAACTTTATTAAATTATTAGAATCCTCTTCCAAATTTTAAATTTCCTCTATATTCATATTTTTCATATTTTCTATTGAATAAACACTCTCGCTCCATTTAAATTTTGTTGAATATCCTAAAAACCCACACACCCATTTTCAAAATTTACTTTAATACATCTTTAGATTACTTTTTAAAATCATACTTTTTTTCATTCAAAAATTTATAAAAATGATGCCCATAACATTAAATAATTCTTACAAAATTATATTTTATATCATTTGTTCTAATTAATTCAGAAATATCTTCTAAATTCAAATTCTCCCTTATCAACAGCATATCATTGATTTACTATCAAACTTATTTTAACAAATAATCTATATATTTATAAAATTTCTAATTAAAAACCTCTGTCTCTATATTAGAATGCTAACTTTCATCATAAAATTAATAAATAGTATAATTTTTATATTTAATTTTGATGATGTTTCTCTTAATCTATTCATCTCTAAACCAAAATAACCATCTAAAAAATAGTTTATTGGCTCTAAAAACTCTATCAATTAATTATGTAGAGGATATAACTCTTTATTTATTTCATTACTTTTCATCAAAATAAGATTTAAAAGAAATGATTATTTATAATTAATAATGAGAAAACGAAACACGTCTTTATTATTATCTAACATCTATAGCTAAATTATAATTAAAATAGCTACAACCCTTACCCAACTTATATAAGGATTACAATAAATTGTCAACCAATTATACTTTTGCCAAAAATTCCATTAAAAATTTATTTTACAACTATGATTTAATTCTCCTAATTTTAATACTATATTTCATCCCTTATTTATAAATTTTTATTCGCATTATTTTCAATATCACAGTTTTATTCTTAATTAGAATTTTATTAATTCTCAAATTAATTTTATTAATTATCGAATTGTTATTCCTCATTTATTTATTCAGGAAAAATATTATTATTATAATTATTATTTGATTGTTAAGTAAAAACTGGTGTGTCTAAGATTTAAACTTAATTTTTGCCTTAAAATTAATTTTTTGTTTAACTTTAAGTTTAATCTTATATAAAATGAGTTTATTACATTCCTTTTTTAATTTATTTAATTGTCAATTAGAAAGGAGTTTTTTAATTTTTTTCCATTACCTGTCTCATTTGAATAGCTGAAAGTTTCTCATCATGATATTTTCTTTTTAATTTTGTTTATAAATCATCATCTATTAGTTTAGGTAAATGTTTTAAGGTAAAATGATTTAATCAAAAATACTAAATTATTCCTCCCAATTTAATCTGTCATTCTCATTACACTGAATACATCCATTTAAAATAAATTATAATTATTAATTTAAATCTTTATTTCCATCATTCTAGAATTCTCCAATTTTAATTTTATTTTCTGGAAGCTTAAACATTTCAAATAATTAATCAAATGTGCAAACTTGATAATACGATTTTTAAAAAATAAGGAAATGCACTATCAATCCAAACTTAAATTAACTAACAATTTACACTATAAACATCAGTTTTAGATGTATATTAGCCAGTCATTAAAGCTTGAGGTGAGATATACTAAGGAGTAATATATTCTTTTGTTTGAGATCTCTATGAATAATATGGTTAAAATATAAAGTACGATAACCATCTACAATCTATTTGGCAATATCTATTATTTGAATAAGAGATAATAATTAATTCTTTTGCTTAATATTGGCTATGTACTCACCCAAGTTTTATTTACATAATTCCATAAATATAAACAGTAAACTATTCTAATTCAAAATGTCATAAATCTTGATCAAATGAGGATTATTCATAGCCTTGAGTTTGTTTAATATTTAGATTTCTTTATCAATTAGGTTTTAATTTTCAACAGTAATCTAAAGAATCTATTTTAAGTAAAATAATTACTTTAACACAAATAGATAATTTTGTACTCATCTATTCAGCTTTATAAATCTTAGCATAGCAACCCTCCTCTTAAGGTTTTGAATAATAAACAAAATAATCTCCAATAAAAGGTAGATTAGGGTATTAGTTTACTGAAAAATATATAATTGTTTGAATTGCTATCTAAAATACATAAAAATAATAATTATTATTATTCAACTGTGTAAATAGAATTAATATAATAAAATATCAATGTTTAACGTAAGTATTCCAAAAGATTCGACTTTACTCATATCTATGAATATTAATTAGTAATACCCAATCAATTAGGCTGAACATGCTACCATATAATAGATTGCACAACTATTGAATCCTTGCCAAAAACCCTTAAAACCTGCATCTTTATATATCTCTTTAATGCACTTCAGAATACCACCATCAATTCCAACATATTTTCGATTTTATTTCGATTCAAGAATTTCATATTAGATTTTTGTTTTAACCATATCCTAGGGATAAGAAAAACTAACACAAACTAAACCAGCAGTTATTCCAGCTATAAATTAATCAAATATGTTTAAATATCCTTTCTAACTTTGTATATATTATTTAGTAGATTCAAAAGCAATAAAAAATGTAGCATATTAAGGAATGTCTCTGAATATAGTCGAATTTACTCCTTTGAAGACTGCAGCTATTCCTTCTTTGTTGACAAATTCAAAAATGCATCTTAGAACAGATTTACGCTTTCTCTCTTAGATTTACATTTGGAATACAATCTTAAATAATTCTGATGGACTTGTGGCAAAACTTTATATAAATCCAGCATAAGCTCCCCCAACACCCCCTGTTAAATGAAATTATATGTACAATGCATTATTTAATANTAATATATTCTTTTGTTTGAGATCTCTATGAATAATATGGTTAAAATATAAAGTACGATAACCATCTACAATCTATTTGGCAATATCTATTATTTGAATAAGAGATAATAATTAATTCTTTTGCTTAATATTGGCTATGTACTCACCCAAGTTTTATTTACATAATTCCATAAATATAAACAGTAAACTATTCTAATTCAAAATGTCATAAATCTTGATCAAATGAGGATTATTCATAGCCTTGAGTTTGTTTAATATTTAGATTTCTTTATCAATTAGGTTTTAATTTTCAACAGTAATCTAAAGAATCTATTTTAAGTAAAATAATTACTTTAACACAAATAGATAATTTTGTACTCATCTATTCAGCTTTATAAATCTTAGCATAGCAACCCTCCTCTTAAGGTTTTGAATAATAAACAAAATAATCTCCAATAAAAGGTAGATTAGGGTATTAGTTTACTGAAAAATATATAATTGTTTGAATTGCTATCTAAAATACATAAAAATAATAATTATTATTATTCAACTGTGTAAATAGAATTAATATAATAAAATATCAATGTTTAACGTAAGTATTCCAAAAGATTCGACTTTACTCATATCTATGAATATTAATTAGTAATACCCAATCAATTAGGCTGAACATGCTACCATATAATAGATTGCACAACTATTGAATCCTTGCCAAAAACCCTTAAAACCTGCATCTTTATATATCTCTTTAATGCACTTCAGAATACCACCATCAATTCCAACATATTTTCGATTTTATTTCGATTCAAGAATTTCATATTAGATTTTTGTTTTAACCATATCCTAGGGATAAGAAAAACTAACACAAACTAAACCAGCAGTTATTCCAGCTATAAATTAATCAAATATGTTTAAATATCCTTTCTAACTTTGTATATATTATTTAGTAGATTCAAAAGCAATAAAAAATGTAGCATATTAAGGAATGTCTCTGAATATAGTCGAATTTACTCCTTTGAAGACTGCAGCTATTCCTTCTTTGTTGACAAATTCAAAAATGCATCTTAGAACAGATTTACGCTTTCTCTCTTAGATTTACATTTGGAATACAATCTTAAATAATTCTGATGGACTTGTGGCAAAACTTTATATAAATCCAGCATAAGCTCCCCCAACACCCCCTGTTAAATGAAATTATATGTACAATGCATTATTTAATACGAATCTCTATCAACTTAGAAATATCTCATATATTATTCATAACATGCAAATAATGTTGCTGAGACTGGAAAACTAAATAATAATGGTGATATAACTCCTTTATAGAAAGCAAAAGGCTAATACAGATATAGATAATAATACTCCTTCATATTTAAATATTTTATAGGCTGTTTTAAGAATTGATTTATTTTCAGAAACCATTTACATTCTCACTTTAATCGTGCTACAATCACATATTAAATATTACTCAAATGGATGTGCACTCAAAACAAATGTAATACCTCCAATAGAGCCTGCAAATGTATCCTGAAGAAATTCATTCCATTAATCCATTTATAATATAAAAAGAGTCTATATAATAATCTTATTTATGGCTTTAATTAGATTATTAGAAAGTAAGTTACTGTATTGATTTATTTGATTAATTTTATTTTAAAATCTAAAATTATTCTTAAAATGATTATATTAGATAAAATAAGGATAAGAATATATAAAAAATATGTTTATAAATATATTTATAATTTATATTGAATCAACTTCTTGATTTTAATGCTCTCAGTAAATAATACAACAACCACTATCTCGTGCTATGATATAAATTAAATAATATACATTATTCAGTTTATTTATTCTCCTATTTATTATCTTATTTATCTTGACCTCCAACTTCAATAGGTTTATTTTGTTTTTAAACCTATACATTTTCTTCTTCTTATTAATATTAAGGTTAATGTTATTATGGAGGTGGTTATTATTATGATTATGAAGTAGGAGGCTATTATGGTGGTTATTAAGGAGGTGCCTATTATTATTATTGTTAAGGAGGAGGAGTTTATTATTATGGAGGAGGCTATTATTATTAAGTTGCTTATTATTATTATTATTATTATTATTATTATTATTATTATTATTATTATTATTATTATTATTATTAATCTTTTTATTGTTCTGCTACTTATTACTTCTTCTTTTGTGCTTCTTAATTTAATTAATCTTTTCTAGCCTTTTCTTCTTAAAGGAATTTAATTTACTCTGGAGTTTATTAGGGAACTTCCCAATCATCTTCTTTAATTGGATCTAAGGTGTTTGGAACTTATTTTACATCTTTAAGAAGAGTTTAAATTTTTTCAGTTACAATTTATTCAATTTAAACATCTAATAAAATAGTTTCAGATTTTTTAATAACATCTTCAAAATTCTTTTATAAATGTGCTAAACATAAAATAACATCTTTTAAAGCTTCTCCTCCTCCAACAGAATCATATAATTCAATTTATTTTCCTAATGCATATTCTCTAATTTAATTAATTTTTGCAGTAAAAAATCCAGTGATTTTATCAATCGTTCCAGGAGGTTTAGGATTTTCTAATTCAAATTATAATTAAATGAAAACTTTAGCCGTAGATTTTTTTTTGGCTATTTCAATAGCTGCTTTTGTTATTACTTAACTTAAATCTTCTGAAGTATTAGCTGTATGATTTTCCATAATAATTTTATTAATAGAATTTACTTTATCTTCAAATTTCTTTTATTTATATTCCGAATAACAATAATCAATAGCACCATCAATAACTTTAAAAATACTACCTACTAAAGGTAAACTTTCACAAAGAGATGATCCTACTTCAATAGCTTTTTTAGCTAATTTGACACCAGTACTAACTTTACTATCAATTTCAGCATGTTCTACATTTGTTTATAATATTCCTGTACTAGCTGCTCTATATGAATCTATATAATTAAGTAATGTCCAATAAAATGCTTTTGCATATTTACCTTCTTCTGAATTTCTATTTTCATTCATCCATGTTTTAATTTTAACTTAATCATAAACTCCTGCTGCTCTTAATGTATCTCTCATTTTATTCACTCTTTATTCTAATGCTAGTGTTCTTTTTGCTTATTCTTATTATTTCTTTTCTATTTCATCTATTTCTTTAGATTAATTTTCAATCTTTTACTTTAATTATTAAATTTGTTACTATAACATTTCATAATCTTTATCATCTTCAGTACTCTTACTTTCATTTGTTTATATTTTATCATATTATTTCTTCAACATTTCAATTCTTTATTTTTCTAATTCTTCATATTCTTTTGTTATATTTTTATGACCAGCTAATATATTAGGTCTTTTTAACATAGTGTCCATCTTTGCTTTTATTTCATCTGCTGCTTTTCCAAATACCTCTTATAATTCTACAATCTTCTTTAATCCATCTTTAATAAAAACTATATGAGAATTTTATAAAGTTCTCTTTGAAAATGGATCATTTAATAATTCTTCTGATTTCCTTAAACTTGCTAATGATTCTCCTGGCTTTCCTAATATTAATTCCACTTATGCTTTATTACTCCAAGCTAAAGCAAATCTTGGTTCAGCTGCAATACAATTTATATATGCATCTTCAGCCTCTTTATATTTGTTTTACATTTTATAACACAAACCTAAACGATTAAATACTACTGCTCTCTCAAATGGATCTGCTGTTTTTTTTATCATTTCACATAGTCTTATTGCTTCTTTTAAATGTTCTTCTTATTTACCATCTTTATTTAATACTGCCAATTTTATTTCTATATCAGATAAATTACCCAATGCAATTTCATCATCCTTATTTTCTTTTAATACAGCAAAAAATTAACTCTTTGCTTATTCCCATTTTTATGTCTCAAAATAACAAATACCTAAATTATTAATTGCTTTCAAATTTGTTGGATCACTTTTCAATATTAATTCATATTATTCTATAGCTTCATTATATTTCTTTTATTTTAAATATGATTAAGCAAGTCCTAATTAAGCTTCTATTCCTTAAAATGATTTAAAAACCTATTCAGCTTTATCATATTTCAATTAATTAAGATAAATCCTTCCCTTAGCATCCAAAATCACTGGATCATTTAAACAATCTTTATGAACTTTATCTATAAACTTCTCTGCTTCATCATATTTATTTTATGCTTGAAATATATTAGCTTATAATGCATATAATTTAGGCATTATTGGATTTAATTTAAGTGCTTCTCTTATATCTGCTTCAGCACTCTTATAATCACCAATATTATAAAAACAAACTGCTCTATCCTTATATACTTTTGAAAAGTCTGTATTTTCATTCTTGTCTTTTCTATCTATTACATTCTAATATTATTTTATTGCTTCCTCATATTTACCCAACCCCATTTCACAATCTGCAATTCCTTTATAACAATCAGATAAAGAAGCAGATTATGTGTTTCCATTCTTTAAAAGAACAGATAATTCAGAGTAATGGGCTTTGGCCTCATTAAACATACCCAATGCGAGTTCAGCATCAGACAACAATAATAAAGAGTCTTCATTTTCCTCTTTCTAGAGTGTCCAGCTTTTTAATAGTTCCTCATAAGCCTTTTTTGACAATTTAAAATCCCCCTAAGTTTCTTTTTTTTTAAAATATTCGTCAAGTAAAGATTTTCCAATCAATCTTCTAAATAAAAACTAATCAGGATCTTATTTTTCAGCTTCTTTCGTGGCAATCTCAATTGCTTTTGCATAATCTAAAGCATCTAATGCATCATAAACCTATTCAAGAGGATCACTCATTAATTTAAATATTGAAAACTTATATCATTTTATTTTGCATTTATATAAATAAAAATTTTGAAACTGTCTTTATATTATTACAATAATTCCGATAATTTCAAACTAACAATCTATAGAATGATTTAAATTCATTAAATCTTTAAAAAAGATTAAATATACATTCTAAGTCTTGCCTAATTTTGATGCTTTTATTTATCCCGATGATTACTGATTTTTAACCAAAAGTTTTATTTTATTTATGTTGATATACAATTAATATTTAATAACTAAAAACCAATATTTTTTAATTAAAATATGACACTTAAAGTCATAATTATGAAAGTGTTTTATCTAATTTAAGTCATTCTTTTATTTATTTTATTATTATTATAATCATGGCATAAAAATGATTTAATACTCCTTTAGTTTTTAGTAAATGTTTGTTAATAATTAATAATGAATTTTTAAATGTCTTTTAATTTTTTATTAATCTATTAAATAAGATTCCCATTAACTTAAAATAATAAATGATACCTTTATAGAATCTGAATTATATTATTTATGATATATATAAATAATTAATAACTCATATTTCATTTAAAATCTGGTTATTAATCTGGTTAAGCTTTATAAAATGAAGGTAAATCTTTCAAATTATTATAAACTTCTTAAATTGTTGGGAATAAAGTAATATCTAATTTAAATCTTGCAATAGCTCCCATAACTTATGGAACTAAAAAGCAATCTGCTAAGGTGATTTCATCTCCAAAACAATATTTTCCATGATTCTACAATAATAATTTTTCTACAGCTAATTAAATATAGATTAAAATAATATACTTTAAAATTCACTTTTCAACATATTTTATACGAATTCTACACGATCAAACTTTTCTACATACTTCTCTATCCATTCAAACATTATTAGATTCTAATATGGATGCATTCCAGAATTAATCAGCTCACAAAAGCCTCTAAGAATATTTAATCAATCCTATTACCTAACCTTTGCCTTTTAAATAGGATCTTATGGAAGCAACTTCTTTTCAGGGTGAACTTCATCCAAGTATTCTGCTATTGCCATACTTTCTATTAAAATTGTTCCATCTGGAAGATGTAAAGCTGGAACAGCCTATATATATTAAAATCAAATTTACTTAATTTGGTAATTCTTAGCTATGATTTTCAGACTTATGTTCACCTTAAAGAAGATTAATGAATTTTGGTTCATAATCAATTTCTTTTAGATTTAATACAATCCTTATTCTGTGAGAAGTTGATGATCTAAAGTATGTAAATAATCTTAATTTTTATTACATATTATAAATATTTCATTCATAATCTAATTTATTTTTATTTCTCTAAAAATAAATAACAAAGCAAATAAACATGAAATTCAAGAAAAAACTTTATTTATTTATAAATTAAATATATATTATCTCAATATAATAATTATAATAAAATAATTATGTTTTTAATTGCTTTTTTTATTTTTGTTTCAAAAGCTATTATTTTACAAAGCCTTCCTTAATATTCAGATTTTCAGTTTAATACTTTTGATTTTGAATGTGAAAATATAGGGCTCACTGAAAATGTCAGTTTTTACGTTGAAAACTAACAAGATTCTAATATAATTTAAAAAAATGCAAATAATTTTCAAGAATTATTTAATGATAAATGGAATTCAACTTTTATCAACTTAATTTATGAGGAAATATTTTTACCTTAATCTATTTTGATTCTTTAAACATAAAAAATTGCTTTTGAAATCAAAACATTCATATGTTCTTTAATTTAATATAAGGAAAATTAAGATTACTAAATTTATTGTACATAAGAAATGAAACAATAAATGATAGATGATAAAATTAAATTTAACCTTATACATGAGTTTTCATTTTCAATCTAAAATGAATAGAATCAATAATGCTAAAATTTTTTATTTGTAATCAATTAATTTTATATTCTTTGTCTAAATGATGATTATATTATAATTATTACTCTTGATATGAAAGGTAATTAGTAATTACAAAAGATTTTAATCACTAATTCAAAATGTTAAACTAAATTTAAATATACTTTTGATCATTATTATATAATTTCATTGTATTAATGTATAAAATGGGAAATTATTATTCTTGATGAAAAAATGTTGATATTTAATAGGATTTCAAGTTCATAGATTCAAAGTGAAAAAAATGATACTTATTAGTATTTATAAGACATACAATATTGTTAAGAGAAACTGATTCTAAATTTTACATCAATTCATATTTCTTTTGACTATTAAAATTTGAATACAAATATTAAATATGAATTGTTTTACTAAAATGAAAATACATAAATGTTTATATGCCTAGCATAATCAAAATTTTATCTATTAAATTTTCCCTTATAGTTCCAAGAAATGATTATTTCTGCTACTCTCTCTTATGATTGGAAAGATATTTTCATATTAGGAAATTCAATTATTTTGGTTTAATACTCTGATCATTTAGTTGCTATTTTAGCCAAAAAGATTAAGTAAATCATTAATATTAACATTAAATAATTAGTTCTATTAACAGATAATATTTAATTTTTCATCGTAGACTAATTTAATAATCTTAGCTTATTTAAAGCAGACTAATTCTAAATTTTGCATTCTTATTAATAAAATTAAAACTATGTAGGATTTTTTAGAATAAAATATTTTTAATTATATTTTATCAAATGCTTTTAAATCAAATAATATAAAAATGAACTTTTAAAAATACAAGATTAAATAAGAAATTTAAGAAATAAAAATTATCTAATCAAAATTGATGATAATTTTGATAATCAAATTTTGATTGATAAACTAAGCTTTATATTAGAAAAAAATATAAACTTAACTTTTTCTTTTCCAAGTTTATTTAAAAAAAAATATATTCAAGATGAAAATAATGATTAATGTTAATTATTTAGAAGAAAACTTAGTAATTTTTCAATATTTTATATCCTAAAAAGAAATTCTAAAAACTATATACTTTATAATGATGAAAATCAGTCATTAGTTATTTATAATTGCAGTTCTTCTAGATAAGTCAAATATAATTTAAAATTAGATTTAAATACTATAAAAACATATTATGAAGTAGAAAATTTTCGTTTTATTTTGATTTAAGAAACTTTAGGAAAAATAGTTACGTTTGGTCTCTCAAGCTAAGAAGAAAAATCTATAATTTATAAAATTTATTAATTCAAAGAATAAATNCATAAGAAATGAAACAATAAATGATAGATGATAAAATTAAATTTAACCTTATACATGAGTTTTCATTTTCAATCTAAAATGAATAGAATCAATAATGCTAAAATTTTTTATTTGTAATCAATTAATTTTATATTCTTTGTCTAAATGATGATTATATTATAATTATTACTCTTGATATGAAAGGTAATTAGTAATTACAAAAGATTTTAATCACTAATTCAAAATGTTAAACTAAATTTAAATATACTTTTGATCATTATTATATAATTTCATTGTATTAATGTATAAAATGGGAAATTATTATTCTTGATGAAAAAATGTTGATATTTAATAGGATTTCAAGTTCATAGATTCAAAGTGAAAAAAATGATACTTATTAGTATTTATAAGACATACAATATTGTTAAGAGAAACTGATTCTAAATTTTACATCAATTCATATTTCTTTTGACTATTAAAATTTGAATACAAATATTAAATATGAATTGTTTTACTAAAATGAAAATACATAAATGTTTATATGCCTAGCATAATCAAAATTTTATCTATTAAATTTTCCCTTATAGTTCCAAGAAATGATTATTTCTGCTACTCTCTCTTATGATTGGAAAGATATTTTCATATTAGGAAATTCAATTATTTTGGTTTAATACTCTGATCATTTAGTTGCTATTTTAGCCAAAAAGATTAAGTAAATCATTAATATTAACATTAAATAATTAGTTCTATTAACAGATAATATTTAATTTTTCATCGTAGACTAATTTAATAATCTTAGCTTATTTAAAGCAGACTAATTCTAAATTTTGCATTCTTATTAATAAAATTAAAACTATGTAGGATTTTTTAGAATAAAATATTTTTAATTATATTTTATCAAATGCTTTTAAATCAAATAATATAAAAATGAACTTTTAAAAATACAAGATTAAATAAGAAATTTAAGAAATAAAAATTATCTAATCAAAATTGATGATAATTTTGATAATCAAATTTTGATTGATAAACTAAGCTTTATATTAGAAAAAAATATAAACTTAACTTTTTCTTTTCCAAGTTTATTTAAAAAAAAATATATTCAAGATGAAAATAATGATTAATGTTAATTATTTAGAAGAAAACTTAGTAATTTTTCAATATTTTATATCCTAAAAAGAAATTCTAAAAACTATATACTTTATAATGATGAAAATCAGTCATTAGTTATTTATAATTGCAGTTCTTCTAGATAAGTCAAATATAATTTAAAATTAGATTTAAATACTATAAAAACATATTATGAAGTAGAAAATTTTCGTTTTATTTTGATTTAAGAAACTTTAGGAAAAATAGTTACGTTTGGTCTCTCAAGCTAAGAAGAAAAATCTATAATTTATAAAATTTATTAATTCAAAGAATAAATTAGAATTTCTTGTATCTTTTAAAATTAATTAATTATCTAACTTGTAAACTCCTCAGAATTATATTTCGAATTTTAAAATGAAAATCAGTTCTTGAATTTATCAGGCCATCATGAGTTTAATTTTGACTTTTTATTTAATTAGAATTTTAATGGAGCCATCAAAATATTAACTATTAAAAAGATACTTATTTTTTAATTCGAAACATATTTGCTTATATATTAATCAAATTTATTATATTTGAGTATCATATTAATATTATTTTTAGTTATAAATAAAAAGTTGAATATATTAGGAGGATACTTATATAATAGTAAAGTTTTACAATTAATATTATTGGCAATAGATTAGGAAATGAATACAATTCATAAATATTTAATTACTAAGTTAGATTATTATTTAGTTTCAACTTTTAGCTTTAGTGATTATTTTCCAATACAACCTTTGCGTTATTAGATATAATAAAGCCATTTTATAATAGTAACTGTTAAATAAGATTAAACTTAATTTCATCTCTTATTATTCAATTTCTTAAATTGTTACAGTTTCAATTATTATTAAATAATTTCTACACCTAATGAAAACTTTTATATTTAAAATGATAACCTTTATTATTATAATAATTAAGAATTAATTTCAATATAGCTCAAATATTATTCATTTAATTTTTAGTTATAAGAACTTAATCAAATATTCTACAAACTAGAATTAAAAATAAATATAAATTATACTACATCATTATAAAATTATAATTATGAAGAGAAATTAAATTTATTGTTGTTTAATTCTTAATTTGATTTAAAATAAATCAATCAACATAATCGTAAAATTCTAATCAAGTAGGATTAAAATATAATATATCCAAATTTATATGTTGTTGGATATTTTACTGAAATATCTTTGATTAATAATAATGCTTTTATGATTTAAAATCCATTTAAAGTTATCAATAGAAATTAATGTTATTATATTTACAATGGCATTTGCTTAATTTAAGATTCTAAAAATATTCAACTTTACGATTTATCCAGCAACGCAAAAATGGATTAATTTTTAAATATAGATATAATGATTTAGGATTAAGCTTACATTTTTTCGTGTAATAAGGGATTTATTTTTGTAGAATAATTAGATTCAGATCTTATATAGATTACATATTTCACTTAAAATATAAGAAATAATCAATTTATGGTGGGATTGCNTATCTTTTAAAATTAATTAATTATCTAACTTGTAAACTCCTCAGAATTATATTTCGAATTTTAAAATGAAAATCAGTTCTTGAATTTATCAGGCCATCATGAGTTTAATTTTGACTTTTTATTTAATTAGAATTTTAATGGAGCCATCAAAATATTAACTATTAAAAAGATACTTATTTTTTAATTCGAAACATATTTGCTTATATATTAATCAAATTTATTATATTTGAGTATCATATTAATATTATTTTTAGTTATAAATAAAAAGTTGAATATATTAGGAGGATACTTATATAATAGTAAAGTTTTACAATTAATATTATTGGCAATAGATTAGGAAATGAATACAATTCATAAATATTTAATTACTAAGTTAGATTATTATTTAGTTTCAACTTTTAGCTTTAGTGATTATTTTCCAATACAACCTTTGCGTTATTAGATATAATAAAGCCATTTTATAATAGTAACTGTTAAATAAGATTAAACTTAATTTCATCTCTTATTATTCAATTTCTTAAATTGTTACAGTTTCAATTATTATTAAATAATTTCTACACCTAATGAAAACTTTTATATTTAAAATGATAACCTTTATTATTATAATAATTAAGAATTAATTTCAATATAGCTCAAATATTATTCATTTAATTTTTAGTTATAAGAACTTAATCAAATATTCTACAAACTAGAATTAAAAATAAATATAAATTATACTACATCATTATAAAATTATAATTATGAAGAGAAATTAAATTTATTGTTGTTTAATTCTTAATTTGATTTAAAATAAATCAATCAACATAATCGTAAAATTCTAATCAAGTAGGATTAAAATATAATATATCCAAATTTATATGTTGTTGGATATTTTACTGAAATATCTTTGATTAATAATAATGCTTTTATGATTTAAAATCCATTTAAAGTTATCAATAGAAATTAATGTTATTATATTTACAATGGCATTTGCTTAATTTAAGATTCTAAAAATATTCAACTTTACGATTTATCCAGCAACGCAAAAATGGATTAATTTTTAAATATAGATATAATGATTTAGGATTAAGCTTACATTTTTTCGTGTAATAAGGGATTTATTTTTGTAGAATAATTAGATTCAGATCTTATATAGATTACATATTTCACTTAAAATATAAGAAATAATCAATTTATGGTGGGATTGCTATTTTCAGCATCATTAAAATAATCATTGTTAATAGTTTAAACAAATAATTTGACAAATTATTATTTTATAGAAGAATAGATTAATTTATTATATTCCTATAATTTTATTGATTAATAAAATAGGAATTTCTATTTAAATCAAATTGGAAGTAATCAAGTCTGTTAAACAGCATTTTAATTGTTAGAAATAAACATAAATTGCTTTTAAATTTCATAAAATACTATTTCACCAATCAAAAATTATACAATTTTTATGAAGGACATCTATAATTAAATGTAATTTTATGAATTTTTACCTAATTTCTTAGAAAAGCTTGATTTGGAAGCTTTAAATTTATCAAAAATTTAGGAAAATGAATTAGAGTTAATATTTTTACTTTATAATTAAAAGAATCTGATATTTTATTTTTAGATCATATTGAATAATTATGGATATCATATTAAAATAAATAATATCATCAGATATCCTTAATATTTTCATAAATGTAATTCATATATTCTAAAACACAAATTATTATTTGATTGCTCAAATTTATAAATGTTTATTTTTGACATCTAAAATGAATTATAAATATTAGATTCTTATGCAATCTAAATTATCCTAAATCAGTAAATTGATATAATTAATAATACTCATATTGCTTTATTTGATTAACGCAATCTTTATGTAGAAATAATTGAACTTGATTATTGGAGAATAATAAAAAATCCTAATGTAAGTTTGAATGAATAAAAATTTCTTACATTTTGTTTTCAAAATCATTTAACTAAGTTGGAATTTTAAGTAGAGATAATTAATGAAACAAATATTGAATCTGAACTAAACATAATAGTCATTTTAGTAATTGCAATAAACAATTTATTTGTTATTTTGTTCATCAAAATTAAAAAGTTAAAACGGAAATGATTATTTTTGTTCATATTTTTATTCTCTATAAATCAATTTCTAAATTAATTTAGCAATCATTTTAAATTGTATGAATGAAATTAATAAATAATTAAAAATAACTTCCAATTTTAATAAATAATAAAAAATTATGTAAATTTTTAAAATTAGAGTAATTGAACAATAAATTAACGAAAAAATAAAAAATGATAGCATTTTTATAAGTTTAAGATATTTAATAATAATAATTTGATGCTCTGAAATAAAGGAATATGTAATTATAATAATAAATTAAATTAATTTAAGATGCATGTATCTCCTAAATAATTTGAAAATTCAATAAATTAGCTTAACAAAGAAAAAGATGAGTTAAAAAAAATGATAAGCTTCATAAAAAAAACCATTTATTAGATCATGAAAAGAAATAGTTAATAGATAGATAAAGAATTATTCAATAATTGTTTAATATAATAATTAAGAAAAGTAAAGAGAATTAAAAGGACCGAGATAGAAAAGCACTGTTGTAAAAAAAAATAGAGAGATTATAAATAGTGAAAAACTAATAAAAGAAAATACTAAGTAATATTATTGATTAACATGAGAATGGGATAAAAGTATATAAAACTTACAATTATAATATAAATGAATGATAATTTATTACTTGAAGGTTATGGAGAGACAAATGATAAAAAAGTAGTTTATCAATAAAAATATGATTAAGAGAAAAAGATAGTGAAGTTCAAAGATAAGCCACAAGTATGTTTGAAATAATCAAAAATAGTATTGACTTTTGAAGTATGAGATTATAAATCAAATTAAATTTTTTAATTCTGGATGAATAGAGTGATAGCTTTTAGTTTTGCCACATATGAATCTTTAGTTTAGAGATTAAGTAGTGTCGATAATGCAAATAATCTCTTTCGAATTTATGAAGAAAATAAGGAATAATTTAAACATGAACATATCGTGTTATCAATGAAAATGCTTGGCAAATTTAGTCGTTAAATTCATTCAGACAATAAATTTTTGGAAATAACTAATAAATTAAATGATATTGTTGACTAATTGACAGAATATGGTATATGATCTTTTTAATTCAGATGTTGTGGATGTATTGTTTTGTTTAAGGAAATTCAGATCAAGTCGAGTTCCAATAAATATTACAAATCAAACCTAAAACTAATTATTTTAGCGAATAAAATAGATGTCTGACAAATAAATGTTTTCATTTAAAAACATGTGCAATATTTACTATGATTTATCGTTTCTAAATCATTATACTGAAAGTCTAGTTAAATCTATTTCTGAACAAATGTTAACTTCTAAATAGTTATCTCCCTTCATCATAATTTAACTATTAAGTACTATTGTTATCAAAATTAATCATTGCATTATTTCTAAATATGATTAAGTAATACTAACTAATTCTATCAAAGTATTAGATACTTAATTAGATAGTTTTGATTTAGAATAAGTATCAAAATAATTAATTATTAGAAATCTTTTGTATTCAAACTTTGTGCTGAAGTAAAATTTTAAAATCTTCCTCCTAAATTCTAATTACCAATCTAATTAAAAAAAATTTAAGATAATTTGTCAGATAAAGTAGATTAACTTCAAGAAGAATCAGTTATTAATATTTTTAAAGCATATGAATGCCTACCAAAATAATTTGATTTTTATCTATTAAGAAATTTAAGAGATATTATTATAAGAACTTTAGAATAAAATCCATAAAGTTTAAACAATTAATTTTTAATCTAAATAGCAGAAAGAATGATTAAATTAAGTCATAGAATATCTTTAGATAATATCAAAAGAGTTTTAATTGAAATATGTAACAGAATTTAAAATAAAACTATTGATATTAAACTATTAGATTAATTAATTCCAGTTTTAATGAAATATAAAAAAATCGAAGATGTTCTTAACATATTTATAAAATTAGAAGATAAAAGCATTATGGTTTAAAGCTATTTATTTATCAATGGAATCAACATGAAAGTATATTTGGATGAATACATTCAGAATAAAAAGAATTAATAAATTCCATTAAATTTAGCAATTACTTATGCAATATTTGCTAATAGAGATGCTAAGGAACATGTAGATTTATTTCTTGAAGTTTGTAGAGAATAATTATAGAAATATCCATTATAAACATTAAGAACCTTATAAGATGTATAATTGAATTACTAAATCAAATATTAAATTTAAGAAGAAGCTTATTTAAATTTAATTGAATAAATATAATAAAATAAATTTGATTTTCTTCGAATTTGTAAAGATTTAATTCATAGTTGTTGTAATATTAAATGTAGAAATGCTTTATTTCAACTTTATGAATAATAAAATGATTAAATTAATCCTAAATAAATTATTCATAGATTAATTTAATAAGGATCTGATTCTCTTAGTTATGAATCATTTAATGCTCTTGCATAAATATTACTAAAAGATCCTAAAAATATACCAATTTAAAAATTTGTGGATTATTTAACTCTTAATTAATAATAATTACTAGAATTAATTAAAAGTGATCATATTTCATTGGCTACTAAAATATTAATTAATGCATATTAAGCTTAGCCTGAATAAAAACTTTATTCAATAGTTAATTTTGCAATTAGATTTGAAATTGCTGGATATCATAGTGAATATATAAGTAATGCAATAAAAATGATTTCATAATTATTCAAAAAGAATTACCCATGTTCTCCATATCCTGATCCTTTATTTGTTAATTTATTAATCAATTATAATATAATGACACCAGAAGATGCTATAAATCAATTAAACAATGAAAAAATTCATTACAATACCAAAGTTTAATTATTAGGAATTATTTAATCTTCAAAAAATAATCCGGAAAATATTTAAGAATTAAGTGACTAAATTAAAGCAAATAGCTTTGTATCTTTACAAAAAGAAATTACATATTAACCAATTTTAGATTTAATCACTTTAGGATATTATACTTATGATGAACTTTAAAATATAAAAATGAATCTCTAAACATTATTACCTAATTTATCAATTAAATAATACTATGAATTAATTATGTTTGCTAGACATGAATCTATTTTAAGAGAATTAGCATTTTTATTCTATGAATTTTCTGCTAAATTTGGAATTAATAGAATTATTAGAGCTGCTCATAAATTTGCTAAATTCAAAATCAGAACTTAAAGTGTTTATAATGTACTTCTTGAAACTTATGGATATTCTTTTAATACTGTTTTTAATGAACAAAGAATCTAAATTTTATAAATATTTGCTTTAGCAAAAATAAAAGAACCTGATCTTTTTAAAAGATCATTAGAAAAAATTAAATAATAAGCTTCAGCTTATAAAGTATATTATAATGATATTATTGAAATCGTTACTAGTTTAGGTCTAATTGAATAAGAGTTTGTTGATTTAATTAATGAAATAATTGGAAAAAATTAAATGTAAAGTTAAGTAGCTCTTAAATTAATGCATTATTATGTCTTAGCAGATTAACCAATTTAGGATATTGAAAAGATTGTACCAATTATAAACTTGGGTGATATAAAAAATAAAGATAATTATAGAAGTGTATTAGTTTATGAAATTTTACTAAGAAAATATCCAAATTCTATTGCAACTTAAGTTAATGAGATTTTTCTTCATGAAGATAAATTTTCTAAAATCAGATACAATCTTGCTAATCCAATTTAAATATAATATTTTAAATATCAATTATGTTAACAATATCTATAATTGTTAGGTGTCGAAATAGAATTAAATAAAACAATTAATGGTATTAATGTTGAACTTTACTTACCTTCAATGTAATTATAAAATTATATAAATTAAGTGAAACATCTCTTTTAATAGTCAGTTAAGTTTAATTAAATTATGATTAAACTACCCTTAGTGGGCATGGAATTTTAGAAAAGAAATTATTAGAAACTCTCACAAAAAGTGTTATTGTTATTAATTTTAAATAATTCATAAAAATAGAAAATCATTAAGATAGAGCTATTTTCTTGATGAATTTAGGTATTTCTTTTATTAATTATTAAGGAATACCAATTAATGTTGATATAAGTTAAATAGATTTTAGTTCTATTTCTATCGATCAAATTGATGAGAGAGCTAAACATTTAAGATCTTATAATAAAAATGATACAGATAAAACAGATTTTGATGAAGATGATTGATATTAGAGTAAAAATGATAATTCAAAGTTATTTTATAAATATCTATTAACAAACTATAACTATTCTAATTTCTCTTTTGATTCTATTATTATTTTTTTTGTTTTTATCAATTAATATATATTTAACCTATAAATATCCATTTAAATTATTTGATAAACAAAATCAAAAAAGAAGTATAATTAGTTTTTAAATAAATTATATATTTTGCATAAATAAATCATGAAAACTTTATGTCATATTTTCTCTATAGCACTTATTATCCTATGTGATCATCTAATTTAGTTAAGCGTTATTGTATTTTAAATATTTCTTTTTCTAATTACAAATTATCATTCCTAATATTTTCTAATTAAACTATCTGATCTTGCATTTCATGATTATATTCAACAACTTACTATTAAAGCATTTATTTTAGTTAAAGAATTTGAGGTTCAATTTCATTTTAAATTTCTTCACTTTATGAATTAACTAGTTGATTCATATGAGTAAGATCATCTTAAAGTAATTCACTTTCTTATTTATAAATTGTAGTTAACTCTTTCATTTTCAATATGTACACTGAATTAGTATGTGCAGAATCAAAACAAGTTAATGTATTGATTGGTCTAAGGGTTTCTCTTTTTGTAAAAACATCATTTTATTTCATATAAAATAATAAGTTATATAATATAATTTTATAATCGGATAAATTAAGTTCTTTAAAAAGAATGAAAGAAAATAAAAATGTTTTAAAAAATAAGTTAAAAAAATCAACATTCATATGATTCAATTCCAGGATCTGTATCTGATATTATTTTTGTTAGTGGTTCTATGAAACTTGAAGCTAGTTTCGATACTTAGGGATCCTAAAATATCTATGTCAGTAGTTATCTAAGATTTTCATTCTCGTTTTCTACTTTTCTAACTTTCTTTTATATTTCTTCAAATGCATCTTACAATGGACCAATCTTTTCAAGTGCTTCTCTCTTTTTTCTTTAAGATTCATTTGCAGAATTTCTATTTCTACGTACACATTAGCATTTCTTGCATGAACAATTCTATTCTCCATTATATACACATTTATTCTTTAATTTCTCTATCATTCTCAAATAGTAATTGGAACTATTTTTAATTATTTAGGTTTCCTATTTTTCATTAAATTTAGTAATATCTATCATATGACTCTCTAATTAAATTAACATAGGTAATATGTATAAAATTGAACTATTCATTTAATTATGTATCTATTTGGTTCTTTTTATAAATTCCTACAAATCTATTACTACATTTGTATCATTAAAAAATATTGTGATTGCTTTTTTCAAAAAGTCTTAAGTTGTTGCTTTGAAACTACCCATAATTAAAAGATACTAAATTCAATATAAATTATACCTCTTAAAATATTTAATCACTATGTAATTAAGCTGTTTACTTAACAGTATTTTCAACTATATCAAAAATTAAATTTGATTTCTTGAAAAAGTTATTCATCAAAATTGTATAATTGTTAAATTACAATAAAAATTATTCTTTAGTTAATTGTTTTTACTGTTAACTCATTAATTTATATATGAATGTACTCCAAACATCTTCGGTTTCTTTTATTATTAATTAATGCAATTGATAGAAACTTAACTATTGACTCACCTATTTATGTTAAGATATCTAGTATTAATACAGTGAATCAAAAAATATATCACAAAAGTCATCTCTAAATAGTAAAAATTAAGAAAAATATTTCAAATTTATTTATCTACTATCTGATAGTTAATCTAATATTTTAATGATGGAAGTACCTCTTTCAAACTCTACTAAAGAAGATCTCAATAATAGAGAGAGTGTTTTAAACAATGAATTACTCATAGTTATATTCATTGGTTAATTTATGAATTAGGATTTTAGAATTCCTATTTAAGTTTCCTCTCCTTTTAATTAATCCAAACCATTAATAATTAAATTCCCTAAGACATTTAGAAAACTAGGTAAATTATTCCCAAATTTATTTTTTATGATCACTACTTCTCCTCTCAACACTTATTATTAAAAATATTATGTAATTCTGTTTTAAATCTCAATCAATGGCCATGTTTATCTAATATTGAATTTAAAACTTTATACTTCTCACTAATATTCGAAGTCGGTTGTAATACAAGGGAGAGCAACTGTTACTTTTTTATAATCTTAACATTATATTAATTTAATTTACTTCTTGATTTTATCTTTGGACCTGATCCTCTTATTTCACTTTTTCTAATTCTTATTGTTTCATTATTGCCTAAAAGTAAAGTTATTATAAAGGATTCATAGTAGTTATTTAAATAATTTTTTTGAATGCTGATTTAGAGCAAAATACATTTATTTAGAGAAATGCGTACTATTTACTATATATAGTTATTTACATTAAAAGAAAAATTGTTATTTATTGTAATTTCAAATAGCGCGTCATTTATCATTAATTATTATAATTTAACATTCAAGAAAAATAAGAAAATATTTTAGTATTTAAGTCTAAACAATAAAACTTAACTTAATCTTCCTTTATTAAGCATTGTGAAATTAAAATATTTAAATATTAAGTATCAATTTTTTTATATAAGTAGGTATAATTTATATAAAAATTATTTCATTCCACTAAAAAACTTATTATGTTTAAAAAATTCAAATATTAGAAATTTATAATAAAGAATGATTACACCCAATATAAGAAGTCATATATCTGAGATTTTTATTGGTCTAAAAAAATAAAGAATATTAAGTACAGAATATAATAAATCAAGACCATTTAATAGTATAGAGAAGAAAAATGAAGTTTTTTTCAAATAGATATAAAAGAATGAAGCCTCCCAATAGAAAAAAAAAGTAGTTTAATGAGTATAAAATTTTTCTTATGGCACTGGTTAATTTTTTATGTATTATATCATTAGCTCTTAATTATTGATTTCTTTCTTATAAAATAGACAAAATTTATATCAAAAAAAGTTAATGATGTTTCAACATTGTCTTTTTATAATTTCTTCAGAGGATAAAATATTCATCTTTAATTATTTGTATAATTATTTTTCATTATGTGCTCCAGTATATTGATTAAACTTATTGGCTTTCTTTTTTGAATGGGATTTCTAAATTTTTTAGAATTATTCAGCTCTAAAAATTTCTCTTGAATAAAAAATAGAATTATAGAATATTTGATTTTCAGGAATTCCAATTTATTTTGTGATTGCTAATTGTAGATTATTATCACATTATTCGGTTAGTTCATTTGAAAAACAACAATAAGGTTTTTTAGGAATTGGTTCTTGTCCAAGAGTTTTAATTGCTCCTTCTTCTTCTGGAATATCAAAATCGTTAGACTCTTTTACATTTTTTAATGATTTGCAAGATGATCCCATTTTAATATTAGAATTTAATTATTAATGTCGCATTATGTTAGAAATTATATTAAAATATAGTAATAAAGTGATATAACTATTTTTAATAAATGAAAAAATAAGAAAGAGATGTGATTATATAATTTATGATTCAAATAAAAAATAGATGTTAAAATGAAAATACTTTAATGATAAATTTGAAGATTGTAATCCAAATTGATCAGAAATGACATATTAAATATTTAGATTTATGTTTATTTTAACGCAATTAATAATTTTTTCTTAATTTTACTGATGTCTTCATTTGATTAGGAATAACAATTAAGAAAACCTTCAGATGTTACTGCTATCTTTTAAAACTATCCTTAAGATCAAGAAGAGGATCAATATATCGAGAATTTACCTTTACCTGCCTTACGATAATATAAGTAATAATTTAAATTATAATTCAAGGAGCAATTTTTCAGATGAGGAATACTTCATAAATGGAAAGTTGTAAAATTTAGGTGGTAATGAACAAGAATAAGGAATTTTTATAAATATTAATCAAATAGAAGAAAAACTTTAAACAAAAAATTTCTAGTCACTTGAATAGGTAGACAATACTAATCAAAATAATCGCTTGTAGGGAAAGAGAATTAGAAGAACTAACAATTATAATGTATATATAGCATAAATAAATTTAGGAATTTTTTGATTAACAATTAGATGAATAGAATAAAAATAATTCACCTTGTAAATGTAGTAAATCACATTGTTTATAACTTTATTGTGCTTGTTTCCATAGAAATATTGAATGTTCAAAATTATGCAAATGCTATGATTGTCATAATAAATAGGATTATTGTTAAATTAGAAATTAAGCTTTTGAGAAAGTGAAAATAAAATAATAGAAACTCAAGCATGATAAAGATTTATTTGATAAAACAACTGTATGGGGATGTTAGTGTAAAAAGTCATAATGTAAAAAAAACTATTGTGAATGTTTCATCAGAAATAAAAAATGCTCATCTTTATGCAAGTGTAAGAATTGTGAAAATAAAAAGAGAATACAAAACTTAAAAAAATAGTGAAATGTAAAAATTTATAATACTGATTACTTTTGATTATTTTGATTTAATTATTATATAAAATAATTAAATATAAGTTATTAATATAATGTTTATTTATGAAAAGAAGAAAATACATATACCAATAAAATTTCAATTTAAAAATTATGACAACCATCTAAACCCTTCAGCATAACCTACTCTGTTTGCTACACTGCACATAAATACATCAACAGGTCTTCCATCAATTTCCTTAATATTTTTATTATTTATTTGTTATTTAACATTTATTCCTAAAGCTTATCTTAATTCTTCTTCAGGCACTGCTCCTGGTTTGTCAATTTTGTTTCCTAAAATTACTATAGGAACCTAAACAAAAATATTAATCATTTTATACCTTTGCTAATTCTGCTGTATTTAATATTTATTCCAGCTCATCTCTGCTTTCCTTTAATCTTTATGAATCTGCTGAATCAACAAGATAAATAATTCCATCAACTGTTGGAAAATAATTCTTCCAAGTCTTTCTAACTGCTTAATGTCCTCCTAAATCAAATGCCTTGAATCTAACATTGCCTAAAACTAATTCTTCTGCATGTGGATGTAATGTTGGATCATGTTACACCATTCTATCATCTTTCAATCTTCTTAAAAGAGTTGTTTTCCCTGCATTATCAAGACTATTAAAATATTAGAATTTTCTAATTACCCCAAAAACAATATTTTTGCATTCTTTTTGTAAAGTCCTAAAGAACTCAAAAGACTTTTAAACATGTTTAGAATAAACATCTTAATTTGTTATATTTAAAATATTAAAATAAAAAACGAAATATTATTTGGATTTGAACAAATTTTTTATTGCATAATAATCGAACACATCATTCTCATAATTTATGTTTAATATTGAAATTATTTCAATAATAATTTTACTTTATAAAATTATTTCACTTTATTGTCAACTTATTTCTCATTAAAATATAGATAATTAAAAAATACTAATTAAATATGAAACACTTACAAATCAGAATTTTCGAAACATTAAATAAAAAGTTTTAATTAATTGTAATATTGAAATTTGTTAAATATATAAAAATCAAAGTAGTTCCATAATTTGTTGATTTTAAAGAATTTGTACTCATTTAAGATCATCTTCATCAGTTTCCTCTTCGATAGATATTAAACTATCTAATTTAATATCTTTCTGATTCAATTGTCTCATTTTTTTTATTTTTTATAGAATGAACTTAGAAATTTAGTCCAAATTTAACTCTATATCTGGATGGACATTCTAGTTAAGTAAATACTCTTTCATATAATTTTTTTCAATCTCACTAATGATTTAGAGATCACAAAAATTTTTGAGAGTTTAAAATGCCAATTTGTAATAGGTTTGCATTTTATAAAAAATTAAATTTAATATATAAGTTAGCCTCAAATAATCTTATTTAAATCATAATGCATCAGATTGTTATATTACCTGAGCAGTAAATTAAAGATTCCCATATTAAATTTAAATTATGGTGTCTGATTTAATTTTGGAACTTAATTATTCGTCAAACCCAACAATGACATTCGGAATATTAAATTGCACTTAAGTATGATGATACTATAAATTACTTTAATTTTATTTACAATAATTCTTCAATTCATTGATGCCAACAAATTGAGAACATCTAACATCACTTTAATCTTTTTCAATAGAATAATATTTGACTTCTACAAAATACTCACAACTCAATGCAATTAAAGTATTCAATATGATAAAATTACTTATAAAAATGTATGCTGGGATAATAATGTAAGGTAATATAAATCCATGTTTTGAATACATAGGTTCAACTATATTTCCCCAATCTTACATTAATATTTGAAAATATTACCATCTAAAGTCATAATTTAAACAAGAGTATAAAATGAACCCCAAAATGATGAAAAATACTCTTATTCTTTTAATCCTGTGTATGCAAAATAATTCGATGTCAATATGCTAGCAATGAACATTAGAATTCCAAATAGCTCTGTAAATTATGGCATTAATAAAGGTAACATATCTATAGTTCCAACAAAAATTCCTTTAACAGATGGAGTAGTAGCAATTTTTAATAAATTTAGTAGACAACCAATTTCAAGGAAAATAAATGAACAAATTAAAGATAAAGGACTAAGATAATTATTAATAAATATACCCAGCTATGAAATGTAGAAGCATCATAGTTTTATTCTTTCTTTCTAAATCATAAATTGGCCCCTTCTTTATCATCAATATAATAAAATGTATTGTATACAATCCATCATCTATCAATTCAATTATTAATTCAATTGTACTATCTCCATGATCAAAATGTTCAAGTATTGAAATAAATATCCCTCCAAAACTTATTAAGAATACAATATATTCATAATAATTACCAATAATACATTTATCAAATAAATTCTATTCTTTAACTAATTCTGATAATATTTATTATTAATGAAGTTCGTAATTAAAAGGATCATCTAAATGATTACCTTTTTTCTCAAATTATAAAGTTTCAATCAATATACCCATCATTATATTTAAATAGAAATAAGTCATTAAAAGAATATAGATACATAATATAAAATATCCAAATAAATCATCTGATTCTCTTCCTATCTAAGCCCAATCATCCAAACTTAAAGCCTATACAAATGTTAATACTGATCTACCAAATGTACCATAAAATATTTTCAATTCTTCATCATCATCATAATAAGCAGTTGTTGAATAAGCACATAAACATAAAACAAAAAACATGGTAATTGCCAAATTCTTTATTTCAAACCAAACCAATTTTATTTCTTAAATCATTCTTTAAGAAAAAGGAAATGTTAAAATACCTAAACTCATAATTATTTATGAAATCCCTAATAAATTGTATTCAACAAATAAATTGGTAATACTTATTATTAATGCTATTATAGCCAATACTAAATCACTTAAATTCTTTCTATTATTTACAGCCATTAACAAATAAATTCCAACAAAAATAATATTTTACCATCCATTGAATGACAAAAATGAACCAATATAAAATGCAACCATTAATAAAGCTTTACATTTATAACCACCTTTATCAGTTTTTTGGTTAAACTCTTTTTTTGGAGAATTTTATGATGCATCTACTTAGACATCATATTCGGTCATTTCTGTTTCTAATTACATATACTTTATTTATTAAAACATTTATGCTATTTATAATATCTATAAACTATATATATAATATATATACGCCATAATATTATTAATAGAAAATAACAATAAGTTCTTAAAACTCTTTCTTATTTTTATTACTTTTAGTTATTAATCTATAAATAATCTAATTTTTCTCCTTTATATAGGAATTACTTAGGTAGAGAGAAAGTAGATATTAAATTATTATTTCTTGGCATTTTTATTATTGTTTAGCATATTCATCAAGCTGCTTGGGTAATGTTAACATATCTTATTTTAATTTCACTTAACTAGAAAATTTTTATACTTAGCCTTCACTTGTAAAATCAAAATTTTATCAATTTGAAAAAATCTTAAATTCTAAAAATAATAGAGTTTTCCATTTCATTTAAATTTGCCTTATAAAACCTACTTCATAATTTAGTTAAGATTAATATTAAAATAAATCATAAATCCTTTCAGTATTTTATGCATTAATTCATTAATCAAAATGTGAAACTTACTAATAAATCATTGCTTAATTCTCTCTTTATTATGCCTATTATCAATTTTTTGTTAATTTAATCATTTTTCCTTTATAATTACTTGTAAAGACAGACGAAAAGCGTTTCATTATTTATATATTTTTAAATTCTTTAAGTAGGTATTAATTCTTAATTTTTGATTGTTACAAATGATAAGTATTAATTCATAATTTAAAAATCAGATTTTATTATTTTTTTACTAAATTACGTTGGAAAAATAAAAAAGTGCAAATTCTACTACAAACGCTATCTGATAAAATAGTTCTTATTTTTCAAATAATTATTAATTATGTTTTTAATTAGTTTATTGTAATTTAGTATTAATAGTCATTAATCCTGCAATTCAATTTAATCTGGCCTGTCACTAAGGCGTTATCTGAAAACTATTAATTTTAATAAATAATAGATTCTTTCTTCAATTATTAATTATATAAATTCTAAAATAAAAAAAATTTGAAACTCATCTTTTAATTTATGGATCCTTTTTTAATATGCCTACATAATTAATTTTTCTGGATATCATTGTTTCACCTAATTATCTTTGCTCAAAAATTTAATTTTAAAAAATTTTTATCATCCTTTTTTTGAAGGTCTTTAATATTATGGGTTTTAGAAACATTTATAAAATAAGTAAGAACTTGTGAAAAATTATCAAAGCCTTCTCAAATTACAAAATTTTAAATCAATTTAGTTTTCCTTGCTATTTAATAAATAAAAGTAGATAATTTATATTATTCAAAAATAAAACTAGGTCATCAAATATTTTCACAGTTATTAGCCTTTTTAATTCTATATTTCTTATAAATATTTCTTGTATTATTAAAAATATATTGTTTAAAAATATGTATTTAATTAACTTTTAAGACATTAGTCATCGAATTAATTCTATGATCTTTTCGATAAAACAAACATTCTTATATTTATATCATGATAAATGTGATTAGAAAATTAAAAATTTATACAAAAACAATCAATTTTAAATAGTTTTTTCTACTTAAATATCTTAATAAACAATACGTAACAAATGAGAATGGTACAAGAAGACAATAATTTTCCATCATTTAATGAAAACGGAATCTATTTTAAAAATATGCTTTATCATTCCAATCAAGGACTAAATAAAATCCTATTAAATTTATATTTTGGATTTTTTATCATTAAATGGTTGATTAGTTTTAAGCAATTTTGTGTATTATTTATAATTAATTAATACATCAAGCTAAGCTCAAAATAAGATTATTTAATGAGTTAAAATGAAACTAAATAAGTCTACTTGATTAAATAATTAAACTACTTAGAAATGGAAAAAAAATTGAAGTAAAATCAAATACAAAACAAAAATAATTTTATTTTATATAATCGATGAATAAATTTAAGGTCACCATATTCTTTTACTATAAAAAGAAACAAAAACCTTTTGGATGAAAATAAAAAATAGAGTTTTTTATCTTGATATATCAAAATCGTTTTAAAATTTGTTCTATTTTTGTGTATATATACATTGATTCAATACTAAAATCTAAAAAGAAAAAAAAAATATTGAGCATACTCATTAAAAATATAGTTACAGTCACTTATTTTAACTCAATATTCCTCGAATGAATAATTTTATATTCTTTCTATATTTTGTGTATATATTCCTTCAATTACTTAGTTCAATTTTATGAGATAGTCTATAAAAACCTTAATTAATTATTTTATAAATTAGTAATTTAAAAAAAATATAAATCAATTTTTTTATTTTAACTCGTTTGCCTTTAAAATAAATGAATTCAATTAATTAATCTCATTCATATTTTTATAGAGACGTACTATCAAACCTAAAAATCTTTTAATAAAATTACTGTCATTGTTTAATATCACATAATCATGTGGACTTATAGTCTTTAAAATTCTTCTGAAATGTGTACTCTTTTACAATAAAATATACAATTCTGACATAACATCTACTTTAATAATAATGTCAATAAATTCATTTTATTAAACAAAGGATATACAAAGAAATATTTATATTATTTCGGCTTTGGTCTTACAGAGATGAGTAAAGAAATTTATCATAAAATTATCCAAAGAATTCTCAATTGTGAGTATATCTTTAATTTCAGACCAAATTTCAAACTTAATTATTTTTTAATCATAGGCCTAGGAATATAATTTTGCATATTTTTTAAAAGTTAATAGAAATGGTTGATTTGTGATTTTGAATGACTTTTTATAATTAAATTTTGAAAAAACGTATTTCAACTTAATTATGGCTTGATAGATAGAATTTTTATCTTGATTTAATGTTTTATCTAAAATTAAAATCTATTTCTTTATGAAACTTCTAAAATTGATTTTAAACTTATTTAATCCATTTTCATAATTAACTAGTTTTTATTATAAATTTTGAATCTCTTGTCTCTTTTTATCAATAATCAAGATGTGTATTAGTTCTGTAATATAACATTCGGAATAACGAATAAGAATTTTTTAAACATGATTGTTATTGATTGATTTTAGATCTAAAATTTTATTAACAATTAAATCATCTTATTTTTTTTTTCTGCTTAACAAAAATGTCTCCAAAGATTATCCGTGCACAAAGTAATTTCGAAGAATGAATTTAAGAGCTTCATAATTGGTTTAAAATTATTTAAATTCTGAATGAATTGAGAGATTACTGAACTTTTATTAAAACTACATGTTTTCTTTATCATAAGTACATAGCACAAAAGGACTATCAGTAAGTAAAGGTATCAATTATTCTAAAATTTAAATTATGTTTATTCATACCTTATTGGCTATCTTGTGTAGTAAATAAAAAGGATTATCTAGACTATTAATTTATCTTTAAAATAACATAGAGAAACATTAATCCAATTATAACAGAATACAGTATAGTTTAATAGGATAATGATGGCTGATAATATTTTGATACTAAAATTTTAATTACAATATTTCCTAATATCTAAATTAACCCAAATTTGAAATCAGAAACCAGAATTATCATTATATTTAATAACATTTAATTCTATCCAAATACAAATGCTTCTTGTGGTTCAAATCCATCCTCAACATATTATTACTGTAACATCAAAAAATGATTTATAAACAGCAAATAATAATCTACCCATTTTCTTTTGTTATTAAAAATGAAAAATTGAGCCAATAAAACAACTATTGTGAGAAAGAGAAATACAAAAAATCCTACCATCTGATTCTGAAAAATAAATGTTATACTTCGAAATAAGCAAAGCAAGAAACTGGTTAGATTCAAAGATCTACATGTAGGAAGTGTATACAGATAACGAGAATCTTAATACTTTTATTCCAATTTTTCACATCTAAATGTAAGAGTTAATTTATTCATTTATTTAATTATTTTTGTCAATTAATTATTATTAAACTATAAATAATTTATATTAAAGTATCTACAATAAACAATGTTGACAAAGAAAATCGATATCCAATAAAAACTTTGTGTAAATCAATTATTAAAAATATTTTTTAATCTTTGAACAGTAACATATAAAACTTTTCTATAAGTTGAATTATAATTACAGTCTATTTTTTATATTAAATTATGATGAGAAGAAACAAAAATCAATATATTGGTTATATGAAATTTATTTATTTACAAAAAATAAAATTTATAATATTTAAAATTAAGCTAATTGAAATCAAGCCCAATATAAAATCTTATTAAATTAAAATTAATTATCACCAGATGATTTTGGATAATCCTATTGGGAGTCACAAAAATAGTTTTATTTAAATGAATCAAATTTAACAGTTTATAAGTTTTAAATTAATTAATCAAACTTTATAACAAAAACAGTTTTCAGTATTGTTATTTGGTAATCATATATAACTCTTCAATTTTGTTAAGAAATCGATTATGTCTTTGTTGAATATCTTTTAATTATTTATTATATTTTTTTAAATTATCTAATGATTGATCATGTTGAATGCTCAAAATAAGTTAATAATGTACATTTTTAATGTTTATACCTGAGATAATGTTAATTTGGAATGATTGTCTGTTTTTTCTGGAGTCTTTTGATGTATTTTAGGTAATTTGAGATAATATGCATCTTTTTCTGGAGATTGAATTATAGGTTATTTTTTATTTCTTTCAGATAACAATGCTAAATTGTTTTATCTCTTAAATTTAAATTTAAAGAATGAATACAAGCGTTTCATTAGATTTGGATATTAAAGGGAGTTAAATGAATGGTTTATTTTCATGAATAGTGATTTTCTATAATTGCCTTTCTGAAAGACATATCATTTATTAATTTATATTAAATATAATTGTATTATATTTTTATATTTGATTATATTTAATAGATTTAATGTTATCTTATGATTTGTTTAAACGAAATATGAAATAAAACTTTATATATGTAAGAAAATTCTAATATGCATAGATAAGAATTAGATTTATGATTAAGAGTTTTGGATATAATTTATAATATATTAAGAATGAAAAAAGGGGGATATGCATTTTAGATTAGAAATTGTTTGAATTATATAATTTTGGTAAACAAAATTACTTAAATATGAAATTAATAATTAAATTATGTTCTAATTATATGATGGCATCAAGTTTATTTAATATAGAATAAATATTCTGAGGCCCCTGTTGGTAAAGGGAAAACTAACTTTTTTGAAGCAGTGTCTGTTCCTGTACCAGAATTTATAGCAGTGCCTGCTGCGTAAGTACCAGCAGTTTTATCTGTTATATAGACTAGAGTGTCTGTGGATAAAATTGTTGCGGTTCCAGAATTAATATAAGTAACAGTTGGAGCTAAAGTGGTATAGGCTGCTCCTGGTACAGCTGTATCATCAATAATCTTAACATAATAAACATCACTCAAAGCTTTAGTAGTGGCAGGAGCTTAGCTAATACCAAATTGTGCTGCTGGATAAGAAATTACTTAGACATATCCATTTTTAGTGTATGATAGCCATGATAAGGTTGTTGTATGTTCTTATCCATTAATAGTTAAATATAATCTAGAAAAGGTAGTTTAGGCAAAGTTTAAAATATAATAATTAGTTTGATAATGTTTGCTAAATGTTTAGACTCTTTGTAAAAAAACTCCACAGAGTTACCAAAATTTAACCATTGTAGCACCTCTTAAGGCATCAGTGATTGCTGGGTCATCCTATTATAGTTATTTATAATTACTCTTATATTTTAGATTGTTTAGAATAGAGCTTTTTCTATGTAATAAGGATGTGTTGTTGTTTTCACAAGTTCGGTTCTATAAGCATAATACATATCTAAAATTGCATTTAATTAAGTATTTGTGGCCAATTATATATTTACAGTGAATACTTAATATAAAAAGTCTGCTAAAGCAGTGCCAGTTTTAGCTCCTAAATCTGCAACTGTTATTCCTGTCAATGAATGAGTAGCTAATCCTGTGTTAGAAATTGGGAATCTAACATAGTTATAATCAATTTTTTTATTAGAATTAGGAGTGCACACATTTTCGTATTGTACATTTAAAGATGTAATTTCATAACAATTTGATGAAGCAACATAAACTCCAGTAGTACCACTACGACAAGCTCCAATTTCATTAATTCTATAACAGTCATCAGGCATAGTGTAAGCAATGCAAGCGGTTCCTGACCATTTGCAATATCCAGATGCTTTACATGCTGCTTCAGTTTACAAAGTTGTGTGTGTACAGGCTACTGTTCCTGGTTAAGCATAATTTAGAGCAATAAGTAGGAATGAAAGATAATATTTATACATTAATTTTATTACATCATCAAATGAATATTATAGAGACTCTTAAATCATTATTTATATCAAGTTATGATTTTATTAAAACTCTCAAAATGTAACAACTTTTAGTTTACTCTATAATATGAATATATAATATATATTCCAAAAAGTCAAATAATTTTACAAAATTTTCAATTTTATTATATAGAAATGTCCGATTCTCAAGAACAAGTAGATCAATTTTATGTAACAAGTACTAATCTGCATCTTGTATTATATTTAATTGATGGAACTTTTGAAACAGATACTCATTCAGTAATTAAATATGCTTTTGTGCTTAATTTACTATTAATACTTTTACTAAAAGTCTTTCAAGATGTATCAATTGTCACTATAATCAGTTCAAGAGACTTAAGTACTTTAATATTAAGATATTAGTGTAAGAAAAAAGCATTTAAATAAGAAATCTAAAATTCATTTAATAATTTTTAGAGAGGTTAATATGCTCTTAATTTATGAAAATATTCTTAAATTTTAATAATTTTAGGATACATGTAAGAATCAAGAAACTATCATATAATTATTCATAGTAGGCTAATTCAAAAGAATCTCTGTAAGAGTTAAATCATATTGTTTGAACATTATGCGTTCATTATTTTTAATAATTTCTAAGTATTTTATTCATTGTGTTAGCTATCAATATTTCATAATTATATTGCAAAGTGTACTTAGCAGTCATTATTTTATATAATTTGATAACATCTGTTGTAAATCTTTCTTTAGAATACATCAAGGTAGTTTAATCATTTTTCCATACATTAATACCAGTCTTAAAATTCCCAGAATTTGCTCATACTTGTGTTAATATACAAGTTCTTACAGTAATAACTTAGTGACATATAGCCATTTAACAAACATAGCCAAAAATAATAAATTTAACTACTAGATGTAATTTCTGAACAACTTGCAGTTTAACTCAAAGCATGATTAAATGAAGCCATCAAGAAGAAGCAATAGATTCATCAAATTTAATAATAAATAAATTATTAATGTGAATGCAATTTTATAAATGGATATTTAATATATAATCATATTATATAGATTGATTAACAATTGCTTTAGTTTATAAATTGTATAATTTTATTTCAAATATATTATTTTTATAATATGATTTATTCATTTGGCAGATAATCATTTTCAGCAATCTTTTAAACAGTAAAAGAGGTATTAGACTTCTCTAACACAATTCTATATGACATTTTCATTTCTTATCCTATTACATCACTTACATATGAAAAGTTAAGTGAAAGAATAACAGGATAAATGAAGAGAATTTTAGATGTTGGGGTAGGTACTGGGGTTCCTTTACATAAAGTTATCAATTAATTTCCTTAAGATTGTGAGATTACTGCAATCGATATAGATCTTACATATTTAAATAAGGCAATCCAATTATTTAAAGATAAACCTTAAGTAAAAATACTTGAATTGGATTTCTATAAGATGAATCCTGATATTCATGGAAAATTTGATGCAATCGTCTTTTCTTCATCTTTCTCATTACTCCATCAATAATAAGAAGCTCTTAAAATAGCGAAATCGTTACTTAATCCAGATGGAATCATTTATTTTATGCTCACTTTAAGTGATTCTCATTTTAGTGAAAGTTTAAAATATATAACGAGTATAGATTTACATCTAGAATCTGAAAGTGTATTCGAGGAATTATTAAAACAATCTTCACTAAAAATCATTCATAAATAAAGATTACAAAAGGTAGCAAATATACCAACTCTGTTATTAAAAGTGTATATTTATGAAACTAAATTATGATATCTATTTGATTAATAATTAAAAGGAATATTTATATATATATATATATATAAAATTATGAACTAAAAATTTTGCTAATCAAAATTCAGATCTTCACAGTGTTTTGTAAACTAATATTACCCTTAATTTTTACTATTATAATTAAGCAATTTGTCTATTAAATCTACATGTGTTAATATCATTCTTCTGCAACAATATCTCTCTAATCCTAATCTATCTAAAGAATCTCCAGTAGTTACACCATCCTAAAGTAATTGAACATAATCATTCCACAAATGACCTACCACCTAATTCATTTAATTAACATTTCATTACTTTTCCACATGTAAAGCACCTAATTGGAATAATCATTAATTAATTTTTATTATTTAAATAATATTATATTTTTTCATTCCATTTTTTAAACCATCTTTATTATCCTTCTAAAATATTATTAAATATAATATAATATCTTGAAAGTAAGAACCATCCTAAGTCTTTAAAAACCTTCAATTCAATTTCCAATTCTCCTATTCTTTTTATACTTATTACTTCAAAAATATCCTTCTCTTCAAAAGACTTTCTTTAATCAATTATAATTTATTCTTATAATTTAGAATTATATTATCTCATTTCTTAAAATTATTATTAAACACAAAAATTAAAGTGTTTTAAGAAGGTATTGAATTAAATTACATTTATTATAAATTCAGAATAATTCTTGAGCTTAAGAAACCTCATATTTTTAAGTATAAGAACTAATTTTAATTCTTTAAAAACTTAATAATTAAATTATTAATTATGATGTTAATAACTTCTTATCTACATTACTTGATAAGTATATGAAACTAAACTACTTCTGATCATTTATCACATGTATAATAATATGAAAATAACATATTGAAGCTTTTCAATATGTAATTATAATATATGCATTGTCCTATAGTATTTATGATTATCTTTTTTCCATTTTCTTTTAAGACATCAAAGTTAATAAGTTAAACTTACATATAGTAAATGCTTAAAAAAGGTGTAATTATACTAAAATAATAAAGTGTAAAGTTTCATAAACATTTAATTTTAAATTCAATGTTCATAATTAGTGAATTTGCCACAATTTATAAAGTTGAATTTTTAAATATTAATCTAACTAATAAGTAATTATGAAATGGAAGATCATAAAAATCAATGGTATTTGCATTCTAATTCTAAAAATTTCAGGTTATTATTATTACTTTTTTCATTAATTTAAAATGCAGAATTATTTTTTTCAAATTGCAAAAAGTTAATCATCTGATTTATATAATCAATAAATGACATAATATATAATCTAAATAATTTTTAAAGTAATAGATTTAACTTCTACAACTTAAAGAAAATATAATAGTTTGTTTTAATAATTAAAATAAAACCATGGATTCAATTCCTATCATTCTAAAATGCCCTTCATAAAATAAGGTTTACAATATCCAAATTACAAGTGATATTACTCCGTTAAATATAGAGTAGGAATTTAAAGAACAATGTTTTACAAAAGAATAAAATCTCAATTTTTTCTATAATAATTTGCTCCTAAAGCATTAAGTTCCATTATCGCAACAAGAAATTGTAAAAGGTTCTATTCTATTGATATCATTATAAACATTCTCCATCTAGATATAAATATCATCCAAAAATAAAAAATACTGTGTAGAAATAGGTGATTTTATGACAACAGATAATTTATCTTAAATATTAATTCAAATGTAGCCATTTAGTGAGGTTCAATTTTACTTAAATTAAAAATTATTGAAACCTGATGATTCATTGATTAATTAGGAAGTTTAAGCAAATTCTATAGTAGATGCCAATATAAAGTAATAAGGAGGATAAGAATTCTGAGAGATTGCTAATAAATGATATTATAATTCATTCAAAATTTTAAAATTATTTAATCTTATTCTATATATTAAAAGAAAAATTAAAAAATTATAAAATTTTCTGAATAGCATTTAATATAATAACTTTACAATAATTTTCATTTAATTTTTTATTGACTCCAAAATGATATCATGAGTTATTCTTCATTATTAAATACATCTATGATCATGAATTAAATGTTATACGAATAGTTAACCTGAAAAAAAAGAAATTTCAAAAAGAAGTTGATCTTTTATCGATGTTAAGATGCTTAATACATAAATAAAATCAAATAAATTAAAAAATTATGATTGAATTTATTAATTTAGTGTTGAAATGAATATTTTTAGTATAAATAGAAAGTTTAATGATTTTAGAATATGAAAAAAAATTATCACAGCTTAACATTCAAAATTTCAGTTTGCAATTCTTATTTGATCAAATATTAAAATCAAAAAATTGTAAAATAAAATATATTTAGTCTTAATAAATTATAGCATTATTAGTTTGATTCACAAGAAATGATTATTTTAAGATTAAAATCAAATTCAAACATCATTAAATTAGTTTCAAAAAAATTAAGTTTTGATAATCATACATTAAGTTGTTTGATTGAAATGTTAAAATGTTTAACAAGAAAATATACTCATGTTAGTAAAGCACAAAATAATAAATTAAGAAATCAAAAAAATAAAGGAATAGCAGAAGATGAATATGAATACATATTCAAATGTGAAAACTTTGCAATTAAGAAAAAATTTATTTTAATCTTAAGAACTTTACAAAATGGCTAAGTCAAAAATAAGAATAATGGTATAAATAAGGATTCAGTAGAAACAAATTCCAGATTATCAAAATATTATAAAGTTATCTAGTTTCGGAGAAATAAAATACCACCAAAAATGATAGATGTGCTTACAAGATAGATGATAGATAAGAGATTAATATATGGTAATTGAGAGCCATTATGTATTTTTTATGTTTTCGTACATCAACATTCATAGAAATGAACAAAATTTGAATTTCATAGTCAGAAATATTTAAAATTCTTTAAACATAGATTTAAATTAGTTTTGTAACTTTGATTTAAAAGATGTTATAATAAGATTCAAAAAGGAAAGCAACAATAAAAGAATTAAAATTTTCTTTATATGACAAATGGAGATGAATGAAGTGAAGTGAATTTTGATGATTAATATCATTATTTTACTTAAATGTAATAGTCAAAATAAATTTAATATTAAAAAGTAATAATATAAAAATATATTTCTACTTATAAATTAAGATTTAATGATTAATATATTTATATTACTTATAAAATTAAGGTATTATAATATCACAAAAAATTTATATTAATTTTAAGATTTAATCAATATGACATAAACGCTTTTAAGATTTATCAGTATAAAAAAATCAAAATATATCACAAGCTGTGTATTTACCATCTCTTGCTTAGAAACAAGCAGTTCTCTTTAAAAAGTTAGTTTATGGTGGAGGTTACAATTCTTGTTATTAAGATGTTATTGTATATTGTTTGATTTCTTATGGTTTTGGTTATTAATAATTAGTTTAAGGTATTTGTTTATTTTCCTTCTTTTAAAATTAATCTTCTTAGTTTTCTGATTATCCTAAAAACACAGGTCCTGAAGGCAAAGCATTTGGATAAGGGGGATGGAATTCTTATTTAGTAAAATGATATTATTTATATGATTTTCTTAAAGATTATGATTACCTAAATCGACTTGAATCTACGGGTTCTTCAACAAAATTTTTAGTTTCATTAGGATATACATTAGATTACTATAAAAATTAACTTTTCCTTTCATAAGGTTCTTCTTCGATGACTGGAAATTTAGGTAATTATCTTTCTTCTATATTTTATTATCTATAGCTTTATTTTCCTTGATTTGATTATTAATTTGATTATGGTTATGAAGCAAAATGGAAATCTTAGAAAGAAATATGTTAAATTTCTCTTGATGATTCTGAATTAACATTTTAAAATTCTAATCTTTATGGTTTTTATATACTGCTTTCATAACCAAAATTTTATGTTAATTAAGATGGTCTTTCTTCCGTTTATCTTGATTATATTAATTTATTTGATGTTTATTAAGTTGGTTAGACTACAATAGGTAGATTCAATTTAGATTCAAAGTATTCTTCTTTTAAAGATTCTTATAGATTAAGAGTTTATTATTCTTGTTATGGTTTTTTAAAAGGAGCTTAATATGCTTGATATTATTATTAATTATATGGTTCTGATGGTTTTGATCTTTATGATCTAACACTAGGTTCATAATGTTCAATTTAATGTGATAATTATTATAATTATGGTTTCTCAATTTAAATAGTTGGTAATGGAGGCCAATATTATTTAATTTTAGGCATTGTTCCTCCAAATTAAACTTCTAATTAACTTGGATCAAAATATTCTTATAATTTAGAGAAATCTTTTTTTTAAAGGAATTGTATCTTCTTATTAGATCTTTCATCAATAAATTCTAAAAATTATTAATGATTAAATTACTAGATACTAAACTCCATGACATATTAAGACCCATTGATGGATTCAAGAGATATAGTTTCTCTAAATTTCCTACATAATGAGATGCAGCAGTTGATATAATCTTCTTTAGAATTTCTATAGGCAAGCTTAATAAACCTAATTCAGCCGTATCAATCAAGATTATCCAATTCTCAACATATCCTTCATAAAAACAATATTGCTATGTAATCATAAAAACGGTGTTTAATGCTGCTAAAAATTCCTCACCTTTAATATTCTTTTAATCAATTAAACTCACTTAGAAAATAACTGAAGGTCTAAATTTCTTATCTCGACCTCCCAAATATATAATTCCTTTATCCTAGAATTCAATCTTATACATATACCAATATGGCCTAAGATCCACTATTCAATTAAAATGTTTAAGGATTGTTCAACCACTCTTCATGATTCTTTATTCCATTATAAGTATCATCCAAAATAAATCGAAATGAATATAAGAAACGATATAATAATATATCAGGATAATGACTATTATTTTTTCATATTAAGAAATACCTAGCCAAACCATTTAATTTTGTCTTTAACTAAGTTAACATCTATTATTCATATTAATCATATGGTACTCCTCCACCTCCATTTCCATATATTTTTCTAATAGCTTATTTTCCTGTTCCTTCTTTTACATAAGTAGCTAATTATTAAAATTCACTAATACCAGAATGAGTTATTCCTCTTGCTTAATTTGCACTAATTGTTAAGTAATCATATGTCGAACCAAATAATTTTTACATTCCTTTTGTATCAATAATTTAATTTATTTAATTGCTATATGAATTTTTAATGTACTATCATCTTACTAATTGATAATAGTTCATTTTTTTAAAGATATCATATGATATTACTTAAATATTTTTTTATTGATGTGTAACTAAAAAATATGTAGAAATAAAATAATTTAAATTAATTATTATTATTATAAAAATGAAAACAGAATCAGATAATGAAATAGAAACTTTATAAACTATGTGGAAAAACATTAAGTATTATAATAATCAAATTTTAGGTAACGTATGGAATCAAAACATGATGATTCAGATATCATGTAATAACCTCCATAATAAATTACAATCAATAGCCCATATGCTGCTAAAAATTATTAAGTGTAAATTCAAGCTTTACAAGATGAATTATTTCAAAAGAATACTAAATTAATAACAGCTTAATAATAATTGAATTAAATTAGTGATGAAAACTCTTAATTGTAAGATGAATTAGAATAAGTCAAAATTGAATATTCGTTAATGAAATAGAAATTGGAATTAATCGAATCATAAATAGATTCAATTCAAGCAGATAAAGAGAGCTTAAAATTAATTAGATTAGAGAATGAATAGTTAAGAATTGATGTAAAAAAATTACTTGAATTATTAAGAAAAACAAAAGAATATAATAATATAGGTTTTGATGAAACATAATCTTATGTTAAAGGAAGTATAAAATTTGACACAAGAAAATCTAAATTAGATGAATTGTAAATATTTATATATCATATTCATAGCAATTGGGTACCAACTAAATGTATTGAATTAATGTAAGACAATGATAATAAGGAAGAAATCTTATTACAATTAAGTAATTTATTTTACAATAACTATAATGAAAAAATTAATAAATTGAAGTAGTCTTCTCAATAAGAAATTGAATAATTAAAAAGGTAATTAGATAGCAGAACTACAGTTGATGGAATGCAATAATAAAAATAAATAGAAAGGTTAAAGAAATAAAAAAATGGAACTGGTAAAGATAAAGTGGATATTTCTTAACTTTAAGATTGTTTTAATTTGATAAAATAGAAGGAATTATAGATCATAGAACTTTAGTAAAGAATATAAGAAATGTAATAATAAATGAATGCAGATGAAAATTATAGTAGTATGAAAAAATAAGTCTTTATTGAAGGAGCTTAATGGATATGTATAAAATAATTTGATTATTAAAGTGGCTAAAATATTGGATGAAGTAGTTGCTTATGAAATAAGTTTGAATGAATTAAATTATGATGTAGCAATAAAAATAGAGAGTCTAATGAGTTCAGAGGATATTGTTTAATAACAAATTATAAATAAAGTCTATTATTGGATTACAGACACTTCAAGAGAACTGATTGACACTTTTAAAGATAAATTACAATCCATAATGAATACAACGAATAGTAGGATATAATAGTTATGAATATAAAAATATATATATATATAAACAAACTCAATTCATTTTTATTTTCTATTTATAAAATTAATTCAAAATAGTAGTAATAATAGTAATTAGGATTGCATAAATGGTTTCTTTTATGATATAATAAATGAAATCTATTAGAGATTATTCGATAATATAGTAGGAAATGAATAAAAGTATAGTCAGAGTGACCAAAGCAAATAAGGCTCTGTGGTGTGTAATTTTCTCATACTTCTCATTTAGTTTTTTTAATTAAACTATCACCAATCCAGTTAGTAATAAAATTAAATTATTTAGTATGAATCTATAATATATTTAAAATACAATACAAGTAAGTTATGGAAAATATGTATCCTAAAATTTATAATAAGTAGATGTCGAGACCAATAGAGATCAATAAAGTATAAAGAAGTTGGTATTTGATGATTAGTGTAAATATATTTTTATATATACAAATACTCCAATCATGGTCTTTGCAATTTTATTTGCAATCCCAACAAAATTCAAATTTACAAACTTAACATGTCATATGTGAACAACCACCATTTTTAGTAATTTTAACTTCACATCTAGGACATTAATAGGTAGAAATAAATTCAGTTATTTCATTAAGTAAAGTTTTATATGAAATTTGTTCATAGTTTTCTAATCTGGTTTAACATATTTAACAAATATCAACACAATTGACTTTACAAGGTTTTAAATAATAGAATTCACAGTTTTTATTTGGACATTATTAGACATCTAGAGATTTTTTACAATAGCTTTTAAATAATTAGTCATGAATATCTTAAATGAAATAATTTTAGATAGCTAATTATTAGATTGAATCAAAATATAGTGTTTACTTACATCCACCTGGACAATCAATATTTATATGGGTACCATCAGATGTCCAATATTCTTCTATTTTAATCTAATTTATAATTTAAACATAATTACTTTGGTATAATGTTTAATGCAATTCAGGCAAACTTTACAATTGCATTCCAAAAGGGACATTTGAGTATTTTCGTAACATATTTGACAAAAATTTTGAACTTGCATAGAATTTATTTATAATTTCTAAATTTACACTAAAATAATTAGCAAAATTAGTGAAAGAATTAAAGATTAAGTAATTTATAAAATTATCATGTTTAATCAATCAAAATGATTCTTTTGAGTAGTAGAGTATATAGATGACGAGAGAATAATGAAGAGCAATCAAAAATCTATTAAAATTCTATAGTTTAATAAAAAAATAAATAATAATATCATAAAATGGATTAAGACAAGGGAAAAAGATAATAATAAGATTATGATTAGATTGCAACAGAAGAATTAAATAAGTTGAGTCTATCAGGAGGAGATTTGGTTACAAATGTTTCTGCAACATTATTAAAATCAGTTTAGAAAGTGTAGAATGAGGAGATTAAATTAAAAGCATTATCAAAGTTTCATTAAACTTTGAGTAAATTTACAGTTTAGAATGTTTCAGCAGTAAGAGACTATGAAAATATATTAGGAATTACTTTAAAAGTTATCAAATGATAAATTGTTAATCTTTTTTGATTATGTTAATTATTCATTTGAATGTTTAAGTAAGGGAACTAAATTACCAGAAATGAGTAATTCATACAATTCAACATTCTTGTTGAATGTATATAATAAGATGGTAGAATTAAGAGGATTACCAATTATTATAGAGTCAATAAGTTAGAAGAAAACATTACCAACACAAATTATTACAATAAAGTGACATATATAATAAAACAAAGAAAAATTTTTATTAAAATTTATCTAGATTAAAGAAATCATTATTTATAATTTTAATCTTATTAGAATTCAAGGCCATAATTGGATTCGATGGTTCATAAAATCTTATATTTTCTATACTAATTTTTTTCTGTCTTTTCTTAAGTAAAGAAAATGATATAGAATTAATATCATTGTATAAATTATTATCTTCTTATCAAGAAATTATAAAAGTTGATTTATAAAAATGGAGCATCAGAATTAATAATAAAAAGCTTAAGTAAACATAGTTTTTGATAAGATTAAAATTCTTTAGGATATTAGTTGTAACTCAAAAGAAATCTCAATAATATTTATCGATCAGTTCAATAAAATATAGACAATCTTTAAAATGTAGAACAACAATGTTTATCAATCTTAAATCTCAAGAATTTATAAGTATTTTTTTAACAAAACAGCAACAACTTCTTTATATAATTAAAAGAGAACCTTAGAATTTTAAAAGCAAAAGAAAATTTGAAATAAATTAATTAAATATATAAATTGAAATTTAACATTAAATATTTATAGTTAACAAATGAAAAGAACTGTGAGATGAATTAAATGTATAGCAAAAATTAATCTGAAGATGGTTATATGGCTTAAATTGGAAGATATATTATTTAAAGTTAAATTAATGACATCATTTTCTATTGATTCTAATAAATTAAAAGAACTAAAAGAAGAAATTAATAAATTGATAAGCAGGCTTAGGTTAAATGAGGAAAACAAGTTAAAAATATATCTAGATTAAGTGAAGAATAATGATCTTTATTAGTTTAATCATTTAAACTTGGTCTTATCTTTTAGAATACAAACCTGCTCCATTCAATATTTTAAATAAAGTTGATAGAGACTTAATTTTTAACATAAAGAAGATATAAGATATATGTTATTATAGAATTTTAAACAACTACAATTCATTAAAAGAAGGAATGTATAATATAAAGTACATCATTTAAGTAAATTTGATAGATATGAAAGAAAAAAGAGCAAGAGTGAAATTAAAATGTGGATGATATATATTTATATAAAATTATATAAATTAAGATGAAAAATAAAGGAAGTTTTATAATAAATAAGAAATCATCAATAAAGAGTAGTAAATTGTTTTTGTTTGAGAATCTTTTATTTGAGGATGTTCCAATAGCTGCAAAATAAGCTTATCTTGAATGCCTTGAGAAATAAATAAATGATTTAGATATGATGAGGAAATAATTGAATGAGAATATATAGAAATAAGAATTAATAAAAAGACAATAGTAATAGTTTAGAAAAGAGATTGAAAATATTTAGAATGATTAAAAACTTGATCATAATATCATAAATTAGTCAATGTTATTAAGTCAATTTATAAGCGAATAATAAAAATTAGATACCTGTTTAATTGAATAAAGTTATTTAAAAGATTTAGAATACTTGTAAAATTAATAACTTAAAACATCAAATCAATTCGTCCCTTTTGAAAATGAATTTTTATGATTAATAAATTATATATAAACTATGTTTTGGTAATAAAGGCCTGTTACTTACAATAATTAAAGGACATTTGAGAGCAACTTCTATTTTGCATAGCATGATGCTCCATAATATCCTAGTAATTTCATAAAGACAAGCAGGTAATAAGTTATAAGANATATAATTAAAAGAGAACCTTAGAATTTTAAAAGCAAAAGAAAATTTGAAATAAATTAATTAAATATATAAATTGAAATTTAACATTAAATATTTATAGTTAACAAATGAAAAGAACTGTGAGATGAATTAAATGTATAGCAAAAATTAATCTGAAGATGGTTATATGGCTTAAATTGGAAGATATATTATTTAAAGTTAAATTAATGACATCATTTTCTATTGATTCTAATAAATTAAAAGAACTAAAAGAAGAAATTAATAAATTGATAAGCAGGCTTAGGTTAAATGAGGAAAACAAGTTAAAAATATATCTAGATTAAGTGAAGAATAATGATCTTTATTAGTTTAATCATTTAAACTTGGTCTTATCTTTTAGAATACAAACCTGCTCCATTCAATATTTTAAATAAAGTTGATAGAGACTTAATTTTTAACATAAAGAAGATATAAGATATATGTTATTATAGAATTTTAAACAACTACAATTCATTAAAAGAAGGAATGTATAATATAAAGTACATCATTTAAGTAAATTTGATAGATATGAAAGAAAAAAGAGCAAGAGTGAAATTAAAATGTGGATGATATATATTTATATAAAATTATATAAATTAAGATGAAAAATAAAGGAAGTTTTATAATAAATAAGAAATCATCAATAAAGAGTAGTAAATTGTTTTTGTTTGAGAATCTTTTATTTGAGGATGTTCCAATAGCTGCAAAATAAGCTTATCTTGAATGCCTTGAGAAATAAATAAATGATTTAGATATGATGAGGAAATAATTGAATGAGAATATATAGAAATAAGAATTAATAAAAAGACAATAGTAATAGTTTAGAAAAGAGATTGAAAATATTTAGAATGATTAAAAACTTGATCATAATATCATAAATTAGTCAATGTTATTAAGTCAATTTATAAGCGAATAATAAAAATTAGATACCTGTTTAATTGAATAAAGTTATTTAAAAGATTTAGAATACTTGTAAAATTAATAACTTAAAACATCAAATCAATTCGTCCCTTTTGAAAATGAATTTTTATGATTAATAAATTATATATAAACTATGTTTTGGTAATAAAGGCCTGTTACTTACAATAATTAAAGGACATTTGAGAGCAACTTCTATTTTGCATAGCATGATGCTCCATAATATCCTAGTAATTTCATAAAGACAAGCAGGTAATAAGTTATAAGACTTATAATTAGATATAACTTAGTAACATTTTTACCATTCTCTTTGTTACTTTAATTTACTAGATACGCTAACATTTACTTTTTATGCATTGCAATAATTTAATGCATACCAATATTATCAACTTTAAATCCGTTTAGTGCAATAGCTCCATTAGTATTTGTTTTAGGACTTTCAATGTGTAGAGAGGGTTGGGAAGATTATGGTCGTCATGTATCAGATAATGAGGTAAATTCAACAGATTGTTTTGTTTTAAAGGATAGAAGAGTAACAAAGTAATTATAACTGTTTTATTCTACATTAGGACTACCTGGGCAGATATAAATGTAGGTGATTATGTATATGTAAGATAAGATGAGAGTTTTCCAGCAGATTTGATAGTATTAGGTAGTGAAAAAGAAAGTGGAGCATGTTACATTGAGACATCTTCACTTGATGGAGAGAAAAATCTAAAACCAAAAAGTGCTATTTTAGATAGTTAACAGATTTATAATTCTTTGGATAGATTTAATGATTAAATTATAAAAGTTGTAGCAGAACCTCCATCTTAATCATTGTATGAATTTGATGCTTAATTATTGTTGCCTATAAATTCAGAATTCAAGAAATTCCAATTAAATGCAAAACAACTGTTATTGAGAGGAGCACAATTAAGAAATACTACTTGGATAATAGGAATAGTTGTATATACAGGATAGGATAGTAAGATTATGAGAAATGCTGATGCATCAAGAGTTAAATCAAGTGAAATAGAGAGAACTATGAATATTCTGATACTTGGAATTCTATGTGTTCAGATTGCTTTAAGTATAATATCTTGTTCATTATCTTCTGCTTGGTTAAACAAATTTGGAGTTAACTCATTTTATTTAGATTATACAAATGACTCACTCAATCCATCACTGTTATCCTTTTATGTTTTTTTCAGTTATATCCTATTATATAACACTATGATACCAATATCATTAATAGTATCATTAGAATTTGTTAAAGTATTCTAATCATACTTTATGGAAATGGATGTAGAAATGTATGTTCAATAAAGAAATAAATTCTGTAAAGTTTAGACAACAACAATAAATGAAGAATTAGGTTAAGTTGAATATATCTTTTCAGATAAGACTGGAACATTAACTTGTAATCAGATGGAATTTAAATATTCAGTCATAGGAAATTATCTATATGGAAAAGAATAATAGCAATAACCAGCTAAAACTGAAATTGGTATTGTTAATATGCCTCAATTATAAAACAAATTATAAATTCATCCAATTGAAGGAGTTTAAGGTCATTCACTTACAAATTTTAATTTCTATGATGAAGAATTATTAAATATTATTGATGGAGGAAATGGTAAAAATATTGCTAATGTAAATCTAACAATAAAATCAAAAGATAATAAATCTTAAATTACTATTAATAATTAAAAAGATTTAATTGATTATTATTTCTTTCTATTGAGTTCTGCTCATGAATGCATTATTTAATATGATTAAGATAAAAATGCTTCTTATTAAGGTCCATCACCAGATGAAATTACTTTAGTAGATGCAGCAGCTAGAATGGGTTATAAATTTACAGGAGCATCAGCAAGTGAATAAAATTTTATGATTTTAAATTTACCTAGAAAAGTAAAACTATTGAAATCATTTGAATTTGATTCAAACAGAAAAAGAATGAGTGTCATTATTAAAGATGAAAAAGGAATCATTAAATTATTAATTAAAGGAGCAGATAGTATAATCAAAAGCAGATTAAGTAAAGAATAAAAGTTTTTAGATAAAACTATAGAATGGTTAGAAGAATTCTCTAAAATTGGTTTAAGATGTTTATTAATGGCTACTAGAATATTATCAGAAGATGAATATAAAAAATTTGATAATGAATACAATAATCTACCTGATGGTGAATAAAGATCTATTGAACTTAATAGAATTACAGATGAATTAGAAAGAGATCTTACACTTATTGGAGCTACAGCTGTTGAAGACAAACTATAAAGTTAAGTACCTGAAACTATTGCAGATTTACTTAAAGCTAATATTAAAATTTGGATGCTTACAGGTGACAAATTAGAAACTGCTGAAAATATAGCTAAAAGTTGTAAATTAATCTAAGGCGATTTCACTGTCATGAGATTATCAGAATCTAATGAATAAGATTGTATGGACAAATTAAAAGATATACAAGATACATATGATTTATGTATCAAAGAAAATAGAAAAAAAGTATTATTTTATCAACTATTTTAGTCTATTGTTATTGAAGGGTAGTCATTAGATTTTATCCTAAATTCTGAATACATGTCATCTGGTTTTGTCTAAATGGCCAAAGATTGTGAATCTATTGTTTGTTGCAGAGTTACTCCTAAATAGAAAGCTGATGTTGTCAGATTAATCAAAAATAGATTGAATAAAATCACTTTAGCAATAGGTGATGGAGCTAATGATGTTAATATGATCTAAGCTGCTCATATTGGTGTTGGATTATATGGAAATGAAGGTATGAGAGCAGTGTAAAGTGCTGACTTCGCATTAGGAGAATTTCGATGCTTATGGAGATTATTATTAGTTCATGGCCATTGGAATTATATAAGAATTTCTGAAATGATTTTATACTTCTTCTATAAGAACATGTTGTTCACTATACCATAATTTTTCTTTAGTTTTTTTTGTGCCTTCTCTGCATAATCCTTTTATGATGATTGGTACATTACCTTATATAATTTGATTTTTACAGCATTACCGTTAATAATAAGAGCAACTTTTGACTAAGATATTAATTATAAATAATATCTAAATTATGATGTTAATTAACGCATTAAAAACGTATAATTGAAACAGGAGAATTATCTAAAATAAAAATTTCCATCATTATATTATGTGGGATAATAGAAAACTATTTTTACTATACCATCTTATATGATGTGGGCATTTACAGGAGTGCTACATGGTATGATAATATTTTTTTTCTTATTTTGGATAATGGATTATGAAGCTTTAAATATTAATGGATATCCTGGAGGATTAGCACCCTATTCATTAACAGTTTATACAGCAATAATATTGGTAGCTGATTTTCAAATTATAATATAAACTAAATATTGGACTCTATTCAATGTTGTAGCTGTTACCTTTCTAAGTTTATTCTTATACGCAGGTTATGTTATCATTTCTCATTATTGGCCTGGAGAATTAATGATGTACACACCTCTCACAATATTAAAAATGCCAACATTTTGGTTATGTTAATTTTTAATTTTAGTGATAGTAGGAGCTATGGAAGCGTTTAGATCTGAATTCAATAGATAATATTTTATGGATGCTGCTGATGAGATTTTAGTGAAAACAAAATCATTCACATGGACACTTAATGAGTGGTTGAATAAATAAAAAAAGGTAGCTAGATAAGATAGTTTTTGGGCTGAAGTCTACAAAGAGGATGAATAAGAATAAGTTATCCAATTTGAAGAGACTATCAAAGATGCCAATCAAATACCAAATCAATGACATATATTATGAACAAAATAGTTTTATTCATAGAATAGTCATTATCAAATGATTTTAATAATAATAATAAAATAAAATCATTGATAATGGAATCTAAGAGTAGTGGTACAAAGAGACTTATATCAGTTGGATCTTTGTCTAATTTTGAAAGAGCTGAGTTTATATCTTCTAAAACTGATACTAAGTAAAGATTAGGAGAGCTCTTCATTTATGAACCTACTAAACTAGAGAGTAATTATGCATTCCAATTATTACTTAAGTGTTTGGTTTGCGATAATAAATTGTGAGTACAAGAATACCTAAATTTGATCATCCTAAACCTATGTTTGAATTAGATTATTAACCACAAAAAACATTAACACATGTTGCATCTTAAACTGAGTGTTAAAAATGCAATCAAAGCTTAAGTAGGATTATTCAACCTAAATAAAATATGGAATCTTTACATTTATCTGCTCCTTCATTATAACCTTATGAAAAATAAGAACCTAAAGTTATTGTTCCAAAATAATTATAAAGTCATGTTGCAAGATAAAAAAAAAAAGATCTTCCACCTATTTTATAATATTCTTTCATTTCACCTCCACCTGACTTTACATAATCTGCTAAAGCTGTAAGAGAATAAAAATCTCTTGGAAAATTATCTTAAGGTAGAATATCAAAGAAATTTGATAATGAATTAGTCAAAGTCATTCAATCTGAACTTAGTAAATAGCTCCATAAAATTGAAGATGAAATCTAAGATAAAGGATATAGTGTTCCTATTAAATATGTATATATCAATATTTATTATTATTTTAGTAAAATCTCAAAAGAACCAAATAAATGACTCTTAGCAAAAAAATTAAATTAGAAAAATAATCTCAAATTTTAAATGAAAAAAAAACTGAATCTTAATTCTATCTTCAAAAGGAAAAAGAAAAAGAAATCAGATAAATCATATTTTTTAAACAACCTGAGAAGAGTCAATCTCAAATTCGCCTCTAAAAAGAAGAAAACAGTAACATCATATTTGGATATTCAAATAGATAAGAGGAATAAGCATGATTATTCATATTTACTCGAAGTTTATCACATTAATATTATTATAATAATAACATTAATTAAATATGAGTTCTAAAATAGAATCTAAATTTCTATCCTTGAACTCTAAGATTTTGATCATAAAATTAAACATCTTTTTTTATACATAAAATCTTATCATAAATCAATTCATCTACGAATTTCAAAGTAAATACAAACAATAGATAATAGATAATAAGTGAATCTATTAAATGAATCCAAATATATTCTAAATTACAAGAAAATGAATACTGTTTTTGAGACTCTTAATAAAGGAATAGAAATATATATTTCCCATGACTGATTAGAATTAAGTAAATGTTGAATATAATTATTTTATTAATAAATATTTTTGTTATTCACTCAATATAGTTTGTATGTCTGAGTAAAAAGACCAGGATAATAGGTAAATGGAAACTTATGAAGAATCAACAGAAGCATTACCAAATATATCTATTGCCATGATTTCATTTGAATAACAGAATGATGCATAAATACAAAATATAGAGAATATAGAGAATAAAGAAAATAAAAGTGCAATCTAATATTAAGAGTTAGAATAACAAAACTAAAAATTACAAGAGTAAAATTAAAAATTGTATTAATAATTAAGTTAGACAGAAAATAAATTGAATTTTTAGATTTAAAAAGTGGAGGAATTAACTCAAGAAAGAATCTAAAATATTGGAACAATTAATGAATTGAAAAAAATAGTTGACTAATAAAGAGATTTTATTAATTAAATTAATGATGATTAGGCTTACACTGATTTAACTGAATCTTTAGAGCTTTCTTTATAAAAATTAAAAGAAATGGAGTAGAAAAATGAAAAATTACTGGAAGAGAATCTTTATTATAAAACAAAATATGAAGAAAGCTTAATTTTTATAAAAAATAACAAAGAAGAGACTTTGAATCAATAAGACAGAATAGATTAATTAAGTTAGAACTATTAGTAATCATCAGAAGGATAATTAGAAAAAATTAAAGTTTTAGAATAAGAAATTAATAAATTGCATGATTAACTATAAAATAATTGATTTATTTTAAATATATTTTTAAATTAAATATAAATAATATTGAAATTTTTTTAGTGTATAATGCATAATCTCGAATGTATGTCTAAGAAAATTAAAATGTAGAGATTAAAAATAAGGCAAAATATAAATTAAAACAGAATGTTCATTATTGTTTTTAATTTTTTGAAATTCCATAGTTTCTTTCTAAGTAATCTATAGTAGGTGTAGTAAGAAGAGCTTAACAAAAATAAGCTATTATTCTTGCTTACCATCCTGCATATAATCCTGAGATGCCATAATTTTTATAAACAATTTTAAATCCTTAGAGAAGTGAGAGATTTCTAAAATTTTGATTTCCCTCCATCTACACAAGTGTTTTGATTGTATCAAAAGGATGAACTAAAGATTTAGATTATAAATACCAGCCAGAATATTTAGAATGCTACTAAGAGAAGAAGCAATTAAGGAATTAACTAAAGAAAGGGGTTAACCTGGTTCCGCTTTTAATGCATAACGAACTTTATGATCCCAATATAAATAGTTAGTCCATGATACTACTTATCTAGTTGTTTAAATTCTGAAACCAACATATATTGATTCAAATGTTATGTATTTGAAATAACCAAACCCAGTTGTCATAGATGTCATTTTTAAGGTCTTAAGTCTTTCAAAAGGAGTTATTATACAACTTTCAAATAACCCAATTGATGCTCCTGTTATTATTTTATTTATGGATTAGTTATGGATATGTTCATTCAGTATTTAAGGAATAAAAATCATCATGGGCCATCTATAATACTGTTTTACCATATTCCTTAGAAAACTTGGAGAAAACCCATCATATAAACCTATTATTCCTCTAGCTCCCTTGATATTAATGTAACTCTAAAATTCAGTGTTACATTTACTTATATATAAGTTATTCTTTATTGTGATTGTTTATATGTCTTAATTCTATCAAGTACATGTTCTAATGGCATAGTCAAAGCTACTCGAAAAGCTCCGATCACTTAAGTTTCAATAAGTGCTTTAACGTAATCTCCCATTTGTTGTTACTTTTATATTCTTTAAAAAATATTTAAGAATAGATTGCATTAATTTGGCCTTTATATAAATCGAATAATTGCAAAATATTTCTTTAATAAACCTTTATTATTACATATTATGAATCAAAAGTAGCATCTCTCTCAAAACCTGTTTTGTATTATATCATAATTTGAATTCTTATTTGTACCTATATAAAGCATTAATATTTAGAAAATTATAAATTAAAGGAAAACAATGAACAATAGTAATCAATAATCTTTAGAATTTTTTTAAAATTACTAAGTCTTAGAATTATTCTATTTTGGAGGTACTTTAGGTAATTGAACGCAAGTATTTTTGGTTTGAGGTTTAGAAAATAATATTTGTTATTTTTTTAAAGTTGGAGTTTAAGATGATACCTTATTTGTTGGTGTATGTAACCTTGCTGTTGTGTTATTTTTAGTAGGAGTTTTAAGTCTCATTTAATGCTTAGGTTGGAGACTTTCCATATTTTCTTTTAAACTATTTGCATGATCTTGTTTAATTATGGTTTCTGGATGATGAAAATGAATTTATTACAGTTTTTAATTAATATCTTTTGCTAACTAATTAATAATAAATATATTGGAATACTTATTAAACCGAGATCTTTTTATCTGTTAAGAATTGTTGAAATATCTATTATAATTTAATTACTAAATCTTTTTCTTCATTCCAAAAAAGTAATCTCATTTCATAAATTAATTACACAAATTTCATTCTTACAATATAGACTGGATCATTTTACAATTACAAAACTTGGATTAAGTTGCATTGTTTAAAAAAGTTTCTACTTCTTTTTCTACAAATTGATATACAAAAGTCAATCAATAATAATCTATATCTATAATGAGTGTGTGTAAGATATTGAAGAAATTATGGTATAATTTTGTCATAATTTTCAGTAATTTAATCAATTAAATAAACAGAGATTTTTTTCCTTATTTGTTGTGATCCCATATTTAAATAAGATAAACAAAGAGAATTGAATTCAGATTTAATGTTTAAATTATTTGCCAAACATTCTAAAATGTTTAAAGTTTCTTCTACTTCAAACCATAGACCCTTCTATTCATAATTCAAAATAGACTTTTTTAAGAAATCAAATGTTTTTTATAATTAAACAGTAAATTATCTGTTTTTAATTCTATTTCCCTTATTGATGATATCAAGCAAATAAGGTATGAAAAATATTTAATTCAACTCCAAATTGCCAAAGAAAAGACCAAGAAGTTATTGATGAGTTTATTCATTTAATTGAATATATAGGTCTGATAAATGTTTAAGAAAACTAAACTCTTTACTTGTGTCAATTAAATTAGATATCTAATTTAAGAGGAAATCATCATATTATTATCTAATTTTAGAATCAAATTAATTGATATATATATAGTAATCCTTAACTAATTCAATTTAAATAGATTGAGGTCTAATGTAATCCATAAAAGCTTATTAAATAGATTCAATCTTAATTGTTGAAATACATTAAGCTAATAAAATTATCATTGTAGAATCATCTTCTATAATTTGTATAATATCTTTGAGAGTATCTTAATGTTTAAGATGACCCTCGTAACCTTATTCATCCATCTTTAACCAAGAATTTAAAAATAATTTACATCCATTAATTCTAACTTATTTATCAAAATCAGATATCAATGAAATAGTATTCTTTAACCAATCTTAATCTCTTATTAATATCATCAGTAATTTATCATGTTTAAGAATAACTTGATCAATTATTCTACACATTCTCTCATTTTTTCTACCTATACATTATTTTACATGCTTCAATGATTATGCCTACTATGAGCTACTCATAAATTAATAACGCATTTCAATAATTTTTAATCCTTCATAACGAACACTATCCTCATTTAAAATAAGGAGATAGGGTTCAAAATCAAATTCCATAAATTTTGATAGAGTTAGCATTAGCTCACAAACTTGATCACAAAAAGGGGAATTGTAATAATTATGGCATAATTCTTAAAGCTATTTCAAAAATTATTCTTTAATTTTGATCACAATGGTTTCCTAGAATAAATTTATGAAAATACTTTAAGAGAAGTGATAAGACTGCATAAGGCTTTGATTAATTCTTTAATTACAGAGGACTCTTCATTCTTGGCCTTATTCTAACATTAATTAGAATAGAAATTTACAATAAGTTAGGCTACAAGTTCTGGAACATAAAAATCAAACTCAATTGCTTTGTTGATATTTTGACAAACAAAAAGCTTTTAAAATGTTTATCCATTATTGAGCAAGTAGATGGCCTTGTCTATAAAATTGTTATATTCAGGAGTGCACAATTTATCGATTTCTTCATTAGTTTTAACTTAAATACATAGTGAAATGTACTTGAATTAGTGCACCTTTCATTGATTGAATCCATTAATTTATTAATTAATTATAACGAATACAACAATCATGACGCTTTTTTCTGAGTTTCTAATTATTGGTTATAAATAAGAAGAATATAAGGATACTGAAATCGTTGAATACTTCCACATTAATGGCTCAAGTCTTCCAGATTATCTAAGAAATGTAGGCATTGTAATATATTATTTTGAATGGCATAATAGATGTGCTTTACAAGTGGTTTTGATGCAAAATTGGAACAAGAATAGTAAAAGAAATCAGATGACATTAATAGCAAGAATTATTTGCATCAGTTTGTGATTACAGATTAAAGTGGGTAATTACGATACTGCACATCTCTGGTGGTTTTTGAAAGTTTGAAGAATGACTTTTATGTTCCTTTTGCCTATATCATAGTTTCTGAACAATCCAACTTGATTAGGTAAAAATCTTATATGAGAGCATTATACAATGGTATTTTTGATAGAGTGACTGTATAAGATAATATATTAATTATTTATAGAGGTATAGAGATCGTGGTTGGTAGATGGGATCATAAAAATTATCAAACCAATAATTATTTGAATTCTATTTATCCGTGGGAATAACAAATTTGAATGGATTGTATTATGTTCCAAAATAAATCATGAGAACAAGATAAGAAGTAATAACAGATTTAATTATTAACAATCCTAACAATAAGAATAATTTATATAATAAAGACATAAGTTTCAATGTTTTGTTTTCCAAATTATCAATAAAAAGTATAATAAAAGTTGTTTAATCAATAATCCTTGAAAAGCAAATCATTTTATTTACAACTTAGGTTTGGGACTTAGCCATTATTACCGAGGCATTTCTACAATTTATTTATCCTCTCTAATGGAGATGCATTTATATACCTTATTTACCAGCAGAAATCTTAGATACACTTCATGCTTCTGTTCCCTATATCATTGGAGTGCATTGTAATCTTAAGGAACGAGTATTAACATAGTATGACTGCCTTGATAAAATCTTGGTAGATTTAGATTAGGATAGGGTCATCGGCAGCAATCTAGTATTTCGACAGATTATTTTATTTTTTGTAGATCCTACCTTTTCCTGAATAACTAGTAGAAACCCTTATTAATTAGAGTTCCAAATTCTCATATTGTGATGATGTAATGTAAAAATTTGTTACTAGGCTGAAATGTTATAAGTGCAATGCTGCTTCCTTAAATTTTAATTGTAACTTATAAATAACATTATACCCTACTTTATTTACTCTGATATACTCCAATCAAAGCCAAAAATTGAAGATATTTTCGATAAGGACTTATTTATCGAATAATTTACACCTTTAGACTAAGAGTTCTACAGGGAGTTTGTCAATAAAACCATGGTATTTATAAATATTTATTATTTTTAGATGTTCCCTCGTTTTATTGAAGAATCCTATAACTATTTACATTAAAAGTAATTCTTGAAATAAAATATCAAACCAAACATTTTCGTTGATTTACTCTTATTGATCAATACTTCTGGGTATTTCAATATTTATAAATTACAAAATAAAGACTTTGAAGCTAAGTTATTCAGTATTATTAATGAATCCAAATGTTTAATCTCAGAATCAGAAAAATCTATTCATTCTTTATTTTCCTAATATCAAAAGTAAATTAATGACACCTTTATTCCTTAAAAAAAATTTCCTATTCTCTAAATAGATAAGTCTAAAATCATTTAAATAGATGCCATTCAAAGCAGTATTCATTAAAACTCATTCATGTAAAGAAGTACTTAATCATAAAAAACTGATATTGGTAATGAAAATAAATAGGTTATTAATATACTTACAATAAAAGCTCATAAAATAAATCCAATTTCTAAGTCTTATATTTAAAATGATGTTACTACTTAAATGATCTTGAAATATCCAAAAAAGTCTTTGTCAAAATTAAAAAAAACCTTAGCTGATCAATTATTAAAATTAGCACCTGAAACAATAATGGATTAGAAACCCATTTAAACATCTCAAATGTTGAGTGTAAGATAAAGCAAGCGTATTTTTAACACTGAAGAAATGGGTTATGTAAGTATGTATAGGACTAAAACTTACAACATGTACTGAAATACTATATAATTTATATATATAATAGATATTATTATTATTAATCACATCTATGGGTTGGCTGGCGATTCAACAATCGGAATAGAATCATGAAGGGAGTCAGTAGAATTTTAAATAGAATTTGGTATCATAGGGGTAGTAGTAGAATCACTTTAAGTAAGACTGTTAGATTGCGACACAGCTGCTTATTTTAAATCAAAGCAACTAAATATTATTTTTGAAAAAGGTGTACCAATTCTGTAAAGTCTTTATTTATATTTGTTTATTCAGATGCTTGCTTTTTAATTGCTCATGCTCATACTTGTTATACAATTTTAATTGCTTCATCATTTTTTTAAACCATTTGCATAAATAAACCTACTTACAGGTAGGTCTTTGTTAATGAGGCTTTGTGAGCATAGCATATAATAAAATCTATAAATCTTCATTCAGTCTTTCATTCACTTAAACTTCTTATTGAGGTTTATGTAAATGCAATAATTCCTAACATAATTCACATTCTTACATAAACAACGACACCTAATGACCATATATCCACTTTATGATCATAATCTTGATTTAATAACATTTCTGGAGCTGCATATCCAATTGTGCCTTGCTGTTCTGAAATAAAAAACTGATCACAATTCAGTTAAATTGCACTTCCAAAATCACAAATCTTATAAACACCATTATCAATCAAGATATTGTCAGGCTTATTACCTATATATATATACTTTTATGTCTCTATGAATTATGTTATTATTGTGAAGGTAATCTATTCCATCCAGTATCTAATGAAAACAATCGAAGATATTATTCTCTCCAAACAAGACTTTTTGTGAACTCAATGTGCCTTAGTTACAATACTCTAAGACTAAATAAAGAAACGAATCATCTTCAAAGGTCTCATACAATTTAACGACATTCTTATGATTTAGATTCATATGAATTAGAATCTCTCTCTTCATGCTCAAAGCAAATTAAGGATCATCCAAGAGTTCTTTCAAAATCTACACCTATATGTTGTCAATACAATCTTCATTGCACACAATTGATTTTTCATCATGTCTTTTACTAACACGACCTAACTCATATTTCCTTATCCCAATGCCTATATGTACTAGTATCGTGTTGTGTTTGAGACATAGTTTTACAACATTTAAATATTATTATATAAACTTCACATCTTCAATTTACATTCAATAAATATCTAACGCAACTCTTCTTCCCCAATCCCTTAATTTAATATTTTATCCTCATCCTGATAAAGACTATCATTATTAATGTTCAACATTTCCTACCAATTAACATATTCAAGTACCATTATCAGCTCTTCTTCTATTGGTTTCTTCATCACACTTTAAACTGCTTTTGCAATATCTAATACCCCTATAATTTCAGATTCTTAATTCATCTTCAGAAAATTCCAGATATATTTGAAATTGCCCTCTTGAATTGTATTTAATTCTTTCGTATTATTATTCTTTTTCTTTTTTTCAACTTTCACTGAGCTTTAAGTTACCTAAATCTAGGTTTATATTTTAGGATTTGTTAATTAAGTTCTTTCCTTTTTTTAACTTGAGTTTTTCTTGTTAAACACAAATGATTTTAGTTCATCTTCCAAGAACTATTCATTCTGGTTCATTTATTTAAATTCAATTAATTATTTATTTCACCACACTTTTCTTAATAAACCAAACATATACTACTTTTAACTATGGTTTAAATTAAAGCATAAACATTATTATTTAATATTCTCAACAATTTACCAAACTATTCTCTTATTTATGATCCAAAAATATATTGTAATTTCTGATATTCCAATCATAGAAAGCTTGTAAATTCTAGAATTCTTAGAGACTCTCTATAAAATTACTTCTTTTTCTTTAAATTCTAATATGTCCTATTTGATAACAAGTTTTTTTTGAAATTAATCTACTAATTTATAATCTAATTAAATAATTAAAATTATTTACTAAACCTTGAAGCTATTGTAAATAAATACAATGTTAATCAATAAAATCATTATTTTAATATAATCTACTTTAAGAAAATATACATAATAATGATTCTATAGTAGAAAACAAAATTGGATGGATTATCGAGGTCTAAATTAATAAAGTCATATACATTAAGATTTTATTATTATTTTAGATGATTTCACATAGATTTAATCATGTTATTAAAATAGAATTGGTAAATTTCTTGAAAATTTGATGATTTCGACAATTTTGTAGTATTTTTTTGCAATTTTTATGATTAATATATTTTATTATGTTTGGAGAACCATAACTATAATAATTATATAGCCCTGTCAAGAGATAATTAATGATGCAACGAATTATAAATAATATGAATGAGATCTCAAAACCTGTGTCTACTTCACCTATAAAAAGGAGAATACGAATTTAATCAAATCGTATAGACTATAGGAAAAATTTGAGTATGGCAGAAAATGATACAAATAGAAACATTACTGAACCTAATAATATAGAAATAAAGAAATTGATTAAAATAAAAGCCAATCGTAAGATGTCTCAAGATTAGATGCATCCTAAATCTCCACCTATGTTACCATCATTATTTGAAATCACCTTTTAAAATCCCTTTTTTGGACAATTTTCATAAAGAAAACCATAATATTAAAGACCAACAGAATTTTAAGCCTTAGTATATAAACGAAAATCATGACTAATTAATTAATTATTATCAATATGATCCACTTTCTTTCTCCCATTTTAAATATTGGTTTTCGAATATGGTTTAATTTAGTTCATTGCTTCCATAAAATCTATTATTTTAATAACAAGGCATCATCATATGATGTCATGTTCGATTATTTTTTTTTTAACTGTTCTAACACTAACTTATATACCTGAAATTTCACGAAAGAGTCTTTTTAGTAGTTTTATAGCGGCTTCTTTACAAACAAATTTTATGTCACTGCCATTATAATTTTAAAGAGCTTCTTAAAGTTGAGGATAATTAAAATTATCACTTTTTTTTATGGTATATAACAACAAACATTGAATCTCTTGATTCTTAATCAGGTAAAGGGATATAAATTTGTAAATTTATAATAAAATTACTCTTTTTTCTAAATCACATAACAAATTTGAAACGGCTAATAAAAAGACTCTTTTCTTTGATTTTAATAAACCATAAATATTTCATATCGATAAATATTTTCCTTGATTCATAATGTCTTGCTAAATCAAAAAAGAACACGAATCCACTTTTAATTTTTTTCTCTCCATTTAGAAGCAACTGATGAAGTTTAAACATTAAAAATTTTATCTTACATTTTCTAACATTGTTTTACTAGTTCATAATTAAACACCTTCTCATAGATATTTAAGAGGTACTAAGATACCTTCTTTAAGCAATCTCTTAGCTTATCAAAAACTGTTATATCAGAAAACTTCACATTTGGATTTTCCGAACAAATATCGCTTTAAAAATAAGCTGTTAGTCAGAATAATTAGTTAATCCTTTTAAAACTCTTTGATCAAACCAATCTTTATGATTTGTATCGTCATTATTTTATTTAAAAAAATCAGGTTCATTTTTTGCATCTTTATAATTATTATCCTTTTCTTTTGATTATTAAGTACTTTTTTTATTTGAATCAGTAGTGTTTTGATTATTGGAATTAATACTTTTATTATTACTGCTTATTCCAGAACTTGGAATTCAAGTTACTTTGCCCATCCCCCTTTTTAACATTTTTTTGAGGCTTCATGATTTTCATTTCATAAAACTATTCAAATTGATATAGTATCATATATAAATCTATATTATCTGTTACATTATCTTAATTCAATGTTAAATTTGATTCTGACCCTAATTTTGTTGCTGATTCAATATAACCACAATTCACAAGATAACATTGAATAAGTATGATAACATTCTTTCTATGATCTTTGATTTTCTATTCTTCGCTTAAGCGGGATTCTGAATCAATTTTGATTTTATTTAACATAATTAATGAGACAAGTACAAGGATTGAATCGTGTGCCAAGCGTAGAGAATTACGATCTATTCAATAAAATATATTAAAAGTCTAAGTTAGCTAGAACTTAACAATCTTCTTAAGATTTACTTTATGAGGGTGATCAGTATCGTATTTAATAAAGCTAATAAATGTTGGTTGAGTATCTAAAAGATCTAAATGAGATGATTGAAGATGTAGTAAGATTAGTAGATTAACTACATTCACTTAATGAATAAGAAGTAAATAGTCTCTTCCAACATCTAAAAAAACAATTACGTAATCTAAAGTCCGTCATTTAATCAATAATGGATCTTATGTTAGGGAAAGGAAAGTCACCATTTCAAGCTCAAAAACCATCTCATGTCAATATTGTCATGGTTAATACAATCAGAACATATTTGGTTGAAGTGTATATTCCAAATTTGTTAGAGACAGCAAAATATGCTTTAGACAATTTTGAAGGCTATAAAGAAACATTTTTAAAAGATATCAAAATAGCATCTACTTAGTTAATAATGATAAATCTAATATTTGGAGCATCAGTTGATATCGATAAAAACTCTCTTTTTTCTTTAGATAAGAATCATAAAGATTGGAAAGAATTATATCAAATTTGTGAAAGAAAATCATTGGGAGATGTTGAGAGAATTAACTAATCATTTAATAATTTTGCCAATACCATATTAATTGGACATGCCATCATGGGAAAAAGTAGTCGATTCAAGAATGAAATATTAAAAAAGATATAATTAGCCATTAATAGTGTTTATTATCAAATTTTTGATGCAAAAAAAGAAGCCTTTACAAATATGAGTTAAATGAAGGCTTAAAATGCAATCGAAGTTATGAATATGATTGAATCTCCTGCAATCAAAAAAATTATGGCTATGGCTTATCCTAAAATTAAAGTTAACTGTAAAATTTATATTGATCCTGTTGTCACTCCTATATCAATTTAATGGATTAATAATTAATTAAAAACTGGATAATTAAATAAAGTAACATCCCAATAAATTAAATTAATAAACGAAGAATTACATCTTGATCCGAATGCAAAGTCAATTTTACATAAATTTGATCCATAAAAACTAAGAATTCGAATTTTATGTAATTCTTCTATAGATGATACAAGCAGTTCATGGTTTTCTAATTAATAATAACATATATTACATGATACAATTTTAGTTCATATTCATGGAGGTGGATTTATCGCTCATTCTAGTTCAAGCCACTAATCTTACACTAGAGAATGGGCTATAAAATTAGGAATTCCAATATTTTCTATAGATTATTCATTAGCACCAAAATATCCTTATCCGTAAGGTTTAGATGATATTTGGTAAGCCTATAATTGGATATTAATTTATTGTTACAAACATTTTGGTATATATAAATAATTAAATTTTATAGATATATAACCTAAACGAATAATTGTAGCAGGTGATTCAGCAGGAGGTAATTTAGCTTGTGCATTGACTGGATTAGCAATTAAAATGGGTTAAAGAGTTCCTGATGGATTATTTATGGCCTATCCTGCCTTAGACTTAAGATTTAATTTCACTCCATCATATTTGCATGCATTAACTGATAAAATAATTAGTCATACTATTTTGGGAATCTGTGTAGAATCTTATGCATAAAACCCTTTAACTTAATTAAGCAGTGATCCATTTATTAACCCTATTTTACTTTCTGATGAAATACTTGCCAAATTTCCACCTACCAGACTTATGTGTGGAACAAATGATCCATTGCATGATAACACTTGGGCTTTTGCTTCAAGACTTTTGTAATTTTTATATTTATTTATTTTTAGAAAAATTTAAAAAAATGTTCAATTTACTATTTATGATTAAATTTGTCATGGCTTTTTATGTTATAAAACAATCAAAGGCATGCAAGAAATTTAAGTTTGTATTGATGATGCTGTAGCCTACATGTAAGAACTTATAAATTTATCTAAATCTTGAAATACTCATTAAATATAAATAAAAGATATTATTCATCAATCATCATTATTTATTACACTCTCATCTAACAATTTAATCATTATTCTCAAATCTTTCTTTAATTAATTAAACTTAGCCTAATCATCCTAACTTTCAATATAAGTTTTGAATCTATTTTTCATAAACATTTAAAGCCCATTTCTGAAAGGTAAGTAATCTGCATGTTCAAACAGATTTTTACTCTATTTTGCCATTATATCTATTGTAATACTAAAAATTATTATTCAATTTACTTACTTTTATAAAAAATTTTATATAACTATACACAAAAATTAAGCTTAAATTTCTAATAATTCTTCATAATTAAACCATTTTAATAAAAGTAAATTTAGACTCTCTTTCTTTAATAAATTGGAACAAAATTTAGCAATATTTATTATTTTTCTTATACTGTAGTTTTCTAATAATTTAAACTTATCCCATAACATATATTGAAAAGCTTATTTCATTCCTCTTTCCCAATTTATTAAATAATGAGCTAATTCTTAGTAATAGGGATTATAAGTTTTCTCATTTCCACACATTTCAACAATTACCAAACATACATCCTGCTTTTTCTTTTTTAAATAACCAAGTTTGTCTAAATTTTAAGCAGCTTCAAATAAATCATCAGCTCCCATTATTATAATGAATGCAGTCTTACGAGTTTCAGTTACCATTTTTTAATCAATAGCAAGTTGCTCTAACTTTTCTAATTTGATATTTTTTTTTTATTATTTAAATTCTTAAAATAATTAACTCTATTCTTCATTAGTTACAATAGGTTTCCACCAATTATTACTCAAAAATTAAGATTCTTAACTAAAATCAAATCCTTAACAAAATATTCTATGAATCAATTTTTATGTTCTTTATTTATACCAATTTAAAATAAACTCCAATCTTTCTGATTAACTTGTTATCTTTTTATTTAATCTTAAATCATCTAAGGTCATAAGTAAAAATTTTGTTCTTGATTCACTTGCATTTTAAAATGCTTATTTAATATCTTCAATAATCATTTTTAGAATTGCTGGATTATCCTATCTTATTTTCTTCCCACAATATTAAATAATCAATATTAAATTTTCAACATTATCTGCAGTTTAATTTTTCAACAAATATTTTATAAATTCCTTAATGAATTACAATGATATTGATTCAAATAAATACCAATGACAGAATATTAATGTTATATTTTTAATTTCATGATTAACAGGAGCAGCTCTTAATTTAAGTATTACCTATTTAATCAATTCACCAAAAAACAAATTATCATATAATTAATGAAAATAACTAGAAGATGCAATTATACAGGTCAGTAGGTATGGTAATAGTGCAATAGGTTTTATTGTAGATTAAACAATTTATTAACCAAATACTAAACCTACAATTTGTTTAGGATGTTAATTAAAAATTTTATCAATTTCATCTACAATATTATTTATATTTGCTTCTGAAATTTTGTTTAAGTTTCTATTCAAAAGTTTTCGAACTTCCATAAGCTGATTTTCATCATATTATATTTCTTGAACTTATTAAAACTCTTATTCTTTTTATGGTTCACTTTATTCTTGATTATTAATAGGCGTTTACTATTTTTATAAAACATTTTTTTGTATTTTTTGATTTAATTCTTCAGATTCTTCTTCATTCTAATCTGATTAATAGCTTTCTTCTTATTCCATTTCCTCTTCATCTTCATCTGGTTAAATTTCATCATCATCTATATCATCATCATCATCATAATTTTCTTAATCTTCAATCAAATCATGACTCTATTCTTATTCATCTTGATCTTCAATTATATTTTCTTCATCATCTTCCTCCATTTCTTCTTCTTAAACTAATTCATTACTTAATTCATCAGAATATTGTTCTGAATTCTAATTCAAGCTTTAATCTTAATCTTCTTCATTTTATTCCTTCTTTTAAAAAGCTAAATAGTTTTAAGGTTTATCTTTTTCTTTAACACTTTTATCAATATGATCTAAAAAATCGAACAAATCCTCTTCTAACCCATCTTCCATAATTTATACCTTTGGTAATCTATTCTATTTCAATTTTAACTTTTTAGTTAATCTCTCAATTTCTTTTTCTTCTTATAAAATCTCTTGCTGCAATTTTAATTTACTTTTTTAATCTATTTCTTTATTACTAGAATTTTATGTCTTCTTCACTTATTTTTACTATTATAAATTTTATTATTTTGGTATTTATTAATTTTGTTATTCTTAGTTTTATGTTTTTAGTTATTTATAATGTTCACTCTGTTTATCAATATAAACACCTTAATTTTACCAATTTCGCTATTAATTAATTTACATATGTTTCTATTTTTTCATGATTTTTTTTTCTTTTCTCATCTTCTTACGATTAAAAACATTGAATTCTGGTTTAATTTATTGAAATCTTTCATGATGATCATCCTATTAAAGGTTTTCATTTTTCTTCACCATAATTAAATTAATTGATTAAAATGCCAATTACAAAAAGAAAGAAGACTTAAGTGCTAACAAAAACTAAAAAGAAAACTCCAGAAAAGAAAGAATTACTTGTTAAGAAACTAAAATAAAGCCTTAAAAAATACTAAAGAGCAATTGTATTTCAATACAAAAATCTGTCCACAAATCCTTTAAAAGAGATTTAATAAGCATGGAAGGCTGATTCAAAACTTTTTATTGGCAAAAACAAAGTTATGTAAGTTGGCTTAGGCAAAAATGAAGAATAAAGTGCTACCAAAAATTCCTACCTTCTCTCTCCAGTAATTAAAATTTTATATTCTCAGTTTCTAAAAGGTGAAACAGGACTTCTTTTAACAAATAAAACTCTTCAAGAGATCTAAGAGTACTGTGATACATACAAAATTCCTGAATTTGCAAGAGCTGGCCATATATCTGATTAAACTATAGTCTTAAAAGAAGGAATAGACACCTTAAAAAATTTTGCTCATTCTATTGAACCATATTTAAGAAAATTAGGACTAAATACTTAATTAATAAATTAGCAAATAGTATTAAATGAAAAATTTATTATTGCTCAAGAAGGTAAACCTTTAACTGTTGAATAATCTAAGTTGTTGGTATTTATAATTAAATAAATTTAGCGATTAATGAATTAAAAATTAGCCTATCTTGAAATCGTCCCACTTTGTGTTTTAGAAAAGAATGGAACATTCAAAAAATTGTGAATATTATTCAATATAATTCTTCACGAATAATTGGCAATTCTATTTCTTATACTGTTTTTTTCTGAAATCAATTTTGCCCATCGCTATTTTCTCATTTATTTTAAAGAAAATAATCAAATCTAATTAATATTGTTGATTATCTGTTGTTTAATCACTTCTAAAATTATTTCTGACAATTTAGTATCAAGTAATTTTATCTTGATTAATAATTTTTACTTTTAATTAATTCCTCCCTTTATACCAATAACATCCTCTGTTCCTATTGCAAAAAGGATTTATATAATTTATTAAGATTTAAGATCTTGTAAATATTCTTAATTTTATTTATCTTTTGTTCTATTTTTGATTTTATGTCTATTTTTTCATTAAACCTCAGAAATCGTAATCAGTTAACTAGACTTCATATCCAGATATCATTTTTAGCAACCTAATTAATTTACCATTAGATACAATATCACTATGGCAAATATACTTGTCTTATTTGGATTATTGTTTATATTCGAAATAAAGTTTCTTCCTTTTCCATCTAAATTATAATGTATCAAGCAAGATTTTATTTTTTTTTTAATTTTTATTAATTTCTCCATTCTTATTTTTTATTAAACACTCTTTTTTTGTCTTCCTCAATTATTAATTTATTAAAATATCTAATTTTTAAATTTATAAAATATCATTTTATTTTTATTCCTTGTTCACTATTATTGAGCTAAAATATCAAAAAAATTAAGAAAATCATATAAGAGCTTTTAAGATAATTAATGACTTCAAATTGTTAATTTATTTTTTTTAATTTTGCAAATATATTTTTGAAATATAATTATACGAATTCCATTATTTTATTCTAATTATTTCTCAACCAAATCATATTTAACAAAAGGGAATAAAAATTCTAAATTACTTATTAAGAATTTGATATTACAATAATCTCTCATAGTATTGATTCGAAATCTTTTTTTACTTTTTTGATAAGTTCTTAGGCATCTGAATTAAAAAACATATAAAATATAAGGAAAATTGTCAATTATAAAATTTTGATTATTTTAATATTAACTCTTTTGATAAATTTAAAATATGAATAAAATTTAAATTATCTTCGAGATTTAAGCTCCTCATTGTAATAAACTAATATAGTAACTAGTATGATTTTACTTTGTAATTATTTTTCTTATCATAAGAGTTCAACTATTTAATATTAAAAAAATTTCATTAAAACTAGCTTATAAATTTCGAATTCGATCCAATCGATAAAAATTTTAATATAACTAATAACATATTTAGAAATATTATTTATGTTCTAAAAGATTTAATTATGTATTCATTTTAATTTCAATTATATGGCATCTAATTTTAATTATAAATATTTTAATAACCAAGAGCCCATGATTTTTAAAAATATATTTGAGATATAATTATAGTTTGAGTATGCATTAAATAGATCTAGTTATACATAAATATATTAGATAAATCATATACAGGACATTCATTCTCCAAATTCTTCAATATTAACTTGTTATATTTCATTAAAGTCTTCCTCAAAGTATAAATGTTTTGCATCCTTATTTTTGCAATTAGAACTTGGCTCTGCTAATGATTAACTCTATTATCTAGAAAAAGCTTTACTTTTTTGATCTAAGGAGGTTTTCTTTAGGATGCTTCATTTATTACTGCAATTTGCTCATCAGGAATATCATTAAAGAACATTTTGATCTTTTAGAAAATTGATTTTTTCTTTTTGAGTGGGGTACTTTGGATACTGCTCATTTTAAATATATATTATTAATAAATTTATAATCAATAATAGAAAAGATTTATATTTTATGAAAATGACGCATTTATTTTTATTTGGCATTTATTTATGTTACGGTTATTTTAGAACAAACTTGAAAATATTTCTACATTCATATTCTTAAATGGAAGAATGTTATAAAAATACAGGAAACTTCATAAATGAATTGTTATAATAGGCTGAATAACGTGATTTTAATGAAGAATTTAAATGGCTTTAAAATTTTTGGAAAACTTCAATTTTCAAATTCATCAATTCTTATGTCAAAAATCAAGCAGGAACTGAGTTTATTGGAGTAAATCATAAATCACTATCAAAAAGTAAAGTTGAATTAAATTAAGAAAAAACTTAATTGTGAAATAACAATTGGAGCGATGTAATTATCAATTTTCCTCAACAATGATTTTTCTCTAATATAGGTTAGGATGATTAAGCAACTTAAATTACTCTATAATTACATCTCATATAAATAAGAGCTCCTTCATAATTATTGAATTTCTAGTAATTTTAAATAATTGAGATGTTTAATTTAAAGAGCAATTACTCTAATAATACTTAAGCACTAAATAAATTATTTTATATATGATACTTTGATTCATAATGCTAATAAGTTCAAAATTATAATATTATTAAATATCTAGTTGTGCCTAAGAATTAAATTGTAATCATCTGAAAAAAAAACAATTAACTTTTTGATATTCGAATTGAAATTTTGTTCAAATAAAATAAACTTAATCTTATTTATTATTTGAATTTATTTATGTTAAAAAGGAATTGATAGAAATAGCTTAAGCTCTAATCATAAATAATTAGATCAATTTAAAATCTTGGATCACATGAAGAAGGTAAAAGAATTAAAGCAAATGTAAATTAGAAAAATTATAAGAGCAAGATGTATAAATTTAAAAGCTTTATGATATTCAGAAATATTGTGATGATTAGTCAAGATTAGAAATTTTTTATGATCTTTAGATTAAATTAATAATTATTACATATTAAATTAGGTTTTTTACAAGACATAAGATATTAGAGAAAGAATTCACTTAAATTATAATTTTAAATTTACTTGGGTAATTTTTTAACTTAAGACTTACTTGGAATTATTAGTGAAGCATCTTTTTTAATAATACAGGACTTAGAATAAATAAAATTGATAGATATATTAGAAAAATAACAAATAATATGAGTTATAAAATTTTATCATATTTATTCATTATATTTTTTTCATTAATATCTTTTTTTTCAAAACATACACTTCTATTATAATTACAACTGCAAAAATAGTAATCCCAATTATATCAGCTTAGACAATATAAGAATATAAGCTCTCTAAACTAAAAATGTTTTCTAATTTAACTTAAGAGAAAATTATCAACTATTGTTTCATAAATTACAATTTGGCTTAAATATTATTGAGTGTTTCTTATACAAGAGCTAAATCTTACTTTTAAGCTATTTCATGCATATCATTAGCTTCAATTCCAATTAAATATTCCAAATAAATTTCATTATACAAACCAAGTTTATCTTCAAAACAAAATTAATAATTTCCTCCTTCCATAGTTGTATAATCAAAAATAAGCTAAGTTTTACCTTCACTTTAATAAATTTATTCTATATGATCATTCTATTTTTGAAGGGTCATGTAAAAATAATATTAGTCTGTTTAAGATCGGATTTTAGTTATTAATAAAGTGTTTGGAGCTAAGACATCAACAAAACATAATTTTTCTTCTGATTCTAAAAAGAAACTGAATTCTACTCCATGAACATAAACGATTGAATAAAGGAAATAAAAAATTAAATATTTCATTGTTTTAATGATTTAAACTATTTTTAGTAGTTCTCCCACTCTTTTCTAATAGTTTCCCTTAACTATTTTCTTTTTTGATTAATTTCATTCATATTTCTTTTTAGTATAAGCAATTCTGTTAAAATTTCCTTATCAGATTAAGATTCTCCTTTTTAAGTTTTGACATTTACTTCACAACAAAAGTTTTTTGTTTCTTCATCGTCATCATCATCTTCTTCCAATTATTCTAATTGTTAATTAACTTTTTTTTTTAACTTCCGTTGTTATCTTTTTTTTCTTTGTTTTTCCTTTTTGGCTTCGATTTATTTTTCTTCCTATTCGATATAAGCAATAAACATTTATTATTATTTTTCATACTCTATTTATTGAATTCTATTCTCAATTCTTTATATGATTAATTATTTAAGCTATAATATTTTGGATTAATATTACAATTCTTATAAAATTTATTTTCAAATGATACTTCTAAATAAATTGATCCCTACCATTTAAAATTTTCTCTAATATCAATGAGCTAATAGCTCTTAATATTTTCAATTTAATATTATCTTAGATTTAAATATCTAATACTGTTGTACCAAATTTTAATATTTTATCAAAAAGAATATACTATGCATACTCAAATAAGAAAATACATCATAATTAATTATTATTTAATTATCTCTTTATCGAATAAATTCATTGAAATTGATATTGTCATCAGGATCTATTATATCATTTATGTGCATAATAATATCTTTTTCATTAGTAAAGGTGTCATTTACTTGCATTTATTTTAGAAAGTAATTTACTTTAGTCTTAAATACATCAGGACTTATAGTTATTTGAAATTCTCCTTTAAATAAAAACTTTGGGAAATCCATCAAACTTAATCTATTTTGTCCAAGTATATTAAGTGAATATTTTTATTTATTAGTACTTAATAAATCATTTCTTTTTTATCCAAATAAGTTTGTATTATGAATCTCACATTAGATTCTATATTGCCTTAAATCACTTTATAAAAATAAGAATTTTTCTTATCTGCTTAAAAAAGATTAATATAACTCTCTATATTAATTTATAAGATCGTTAGCACAATTTTAACAAACTAATATTTCTCTACAAGCTTAAATGAATTCGTAATCTGAAAAGTTTGAATTTCTTTCAAATTCTTTCTCATTTATTAAACTATAATCAGCTTAACTCTATTGAATAGATGGTGGTTTATCTTAAGTATTTGTAGTTCCTTTAGCAAATTAAACTTATTTCTTTTAATTTGCTTTCATAAATATTTTTATTAATAAATAAAATGATTATAATGAATCATAGCCTTATTTATAATAACATAATTAGTATAAAATAAATTAGTTTTTTAAAAATTATGTAAAGCCAAAATGAAATGATAGTTATATAGATCAATCAGATTATTATAAATCTTCTTTTTTAATCTTCTATTCTTCTATTAGTTAATCTATCTCAGTTTTTTCAAACCATTTAATTCTTTTACCTTCATTCCATTCTCCCACTTTAACTTCTTTATTTTATAAATAGTAAATTCCAATTCCATGTTACCTTCCTTTTAGATTGAAATAATTACATACCCTAAATCCAAGTACCTATATATTTTCTTCCATCAGCCCATTCAAAAACTCCTTTACCATGCTTTTTATCTTCTTCATATTCCTATTTTTTTAAATTAATTTATTACTCCAGTATATTTTCTGCCATCTTGCCAAATGATCTATCCTTTTCCATGCATTTTGTTCTTTTTCCATTATCCTTTATAAACTCTTTTGTCAGGCCAAATATAAGTTCCTTCACCATGAATATCATTTTATAGAAATTCACCTTAAAAATTATATCCTTAATTTTACCATCATATCTTGAACCATCAGCAAAATTAAGAATTCCTTTACCATGTTTTTTTCCTTCAAAATATTAACCCTCATATTTAGCTCCATCTGGCCAATTTTCTACTCCTTTACCATGTTATTTATCATTTTCCCACTTTATATATTTAAAAGGAAACTTACTTCACCTTCATATTTTGCTCCATTTACATGTATATAAGTTCCTTTTCCATTAGCTTTATCATTTTTCCATTCTCCATCATAAACATCTCCATCAGCATGAGTTAATTTTCCCTAAAATTGTTAAAATTTAAATACCCTTCCTGATGACTTATCTTCTACCCATTCACCTTCATATATAGAACCATCAGGCCACTTTTATTTACCAAAACCATCTCTCATTCCATTCTTCCATTCTCCTTCATAAACTGCCCCTGACTCTAATTATATAGGAGGTAGTTTTTTTCTTTCATTGCTATTCATTGTACTTTTTATTAAGTCGTTCCCTTCTTAATTATTTGCAACATTCATGCTAACTGAATGATTGGCTGATATATTTAACTATTTTTCCTATTCCTAAGATTTTTTTGAGTTCTCATCTACATTTTTAGCAGCTGTTTCTTTAACAGCTTCTTTTTTCTACTCTTTTTTAGTTTCTTTCTTTTGTTTTTGTTGTTCTTAATCTACAACAAATCTCTCATGATCTTTTGCTTACACTTTTTATTCAGGTTATGCATTATCATTTTCAGAATTATCATGTTTAGCTTTTACTTTATCTCTTCCTATTTTTAATTCAGTTGCTTCACTTTCTTACTTAGCGCAACATGATTAACAATTAGCAGCACCCATGATAATTTGTCAAATATTTAATATTAATTTAAACCTGTAAATTTCATTTCAACACTACACTTACAGATTTATAATCCATTACTATTATTTATTCATTCATATGAATAATATTTTTACTTATAGTAAACATAAATGTTTAAATTTCAATAATTATTGCTTACTAAATTTTGTTCCTACAGAAGAGTCATAATTCCAAAAGAGAAATTAGAATGTAGATTTAGCAAAAGTTCTGGACCAGGAGGACAACATGTCAATAAAACAAATTCTAAAGCTGAAATAAGATTCAATCTTTAATCTGCTGATTGGTTAAGTGATGAGTAAAAATCAAAATTCATCAGACTTTATCCTAATTATGTCAACAAGGAAGGAGAAATTATTCTAACAAGTTAATTCACTAGAGAATAATCTAAAAATTTAGAAGATGCTATTGATAAATTAAGAGAAATGATATTCGAATGCAGTAAACCAGATAAAAATGCTTTTACAATACCTCCACCAAGTTAATATAAGATTAAATAAAGAATTTAATGCAAAAGATAAAGATCAGATGTTAAAAAAACAAGAAATATAAAATGAATCTGTAGCTTCTATTTGTGTAAATTAATTTAGATTATTCTAAAAACAAATACCAATAATCACAAAACAGATGCCATCCTTTCTATTAGTTTTGTATCACAAAGTGCACTTTTTAAGTATAGATCATGTAATTTACTCATCAAAATAGCATTCTATCTCAAATCATCAAATCTAAAAGTTATTACCTATATTTATATTTGATCTAATACAATTTCTAACAATTTATAAAACTCTCTTGATCCGATTCTAGTAATCAAATAACTATAAGCAATTTCATAAATTTCTTAAGGTGTTATTTCTCTAACTTCCTTTAATCTCTATAAAACTGATTAAATATCAAAAATACTTTTTCTTTCAATATCAGCATAAAATTCTTGGTTATCATTTTCTGTTATATAATAGGATTTTACAATTTCTGCTATTTCTATTGATGTGAATTCATGTTTTAAAGAGGAAATTTTGTTCATCATAATTTTAAATAGTTTCCTAGATATATATACTATAAATTACTTTGAGCCTCTATATGAAAGCAAAAAGCTTTTAATTATTAATTTTAACTCCTATAATTCATATTTATCAAAATTTTCAAAAATTTTACTTTCCAATTTTTACATAAATTTTTCACTACCAAATTCAAATCCAAATCCTTAACTTACTAAACAAATTTATTCAAAATTCAAAGAATCAAATTATTTCATAAGAAATTATTCAACATCATTAAAATAATTTTTAAATGGTTAACTTTTAACAATATCAGCTGTATCCTATTTCTCACAGAGTTATCCCATAACAAGAACTCCTTAAATTATCGAATTTAATGGTAAATCTTTATAAATTGTTTAATCTTATGAATTTTATAGCATGATCTCTATTAAACCGCGTATAAAGAATTTAGTTCTATATATTCATATTGATATCTTACCCTCTTTAAACTCTCCAATAACACATCAATGTTTAAATAACAGTTTGATATTGTTAGTTGATGTCTTTTAATTTATGAATTTCATCCTTTATTTAATTTTCGCATTAATCCCAAAATTAATCTGAACCCTCTTTTTAATTACTCAGATGAGTTAAGATTTCTAAAAGCTATTATAAAGTCAATTTAGACATCCTATTTAATATTGATATTTCTAGTTGACCCCAAATTTCATGATCTGATGGCAAACATAAAATATCAAGCAATTTTGTGATTTTTACTAAATTATCAACATTGCTAATTATTCTTATTTATTTAGTCAAGATAGCTTAAAATTCTTAAAACTCATATCTTATTAAATCATCTTCTGTAATTTTATCTGCAAATTGAATAAATGCATTAACACAAGACATTAAATTCTGTTCAGTTAATTGTACTTTAAGCGTTCCTAAAAAATTAAACATTTCTTCTGGATGCTTAAATTCACTAGAGTATTAGATATTTATATTATCAATAAAAACTTTCGCAAAATCTATTTTTCCATAATTAACTTCGTGTTCTCTTGCTTACCTTATAGTTTATGTATGGATTTCTTTTTCATTTTTTATTTTCATTTTTTCATATTCTTCTCTCTTTTTCCTTAGATCAGACAAATATTCCTCTTTTCCTCTCCATTCTTTTAATAATTAATTATTATACCACCCGTTTAATTTTAATTCTTCTCGTCGTTTTTTCCAGTCTTTGATTAATTTGCTTCTTTTCTCCAGAAAAAATTAAAAGCAGGTCTTAAAGATGTCTTTCGATAATACTTTATAATATTCATAATTGTAATTAAAAATAAAATTAAACAAAAATGTTTTCTACATTTCCTAATTATTTTCATTGATTATAGTATAAATATAGGAAATAGATAAGATGGTTAAAAAATTAAAATTTTACATTAAAATGGCAAGCTTTGATGATTAACTTTTATAATAAGTAAAAATAATAAAATCTTTAAATTAATACAAAGTTCTTTTATTTTATTTTCTAGAAGATTATAATAACCCTTTGCATATTATTAATAAATTGAACTCAAAAAGTGATTTTCTCTTAAAAAACAAAAATATTAAAAATATAAAAACGAGTAGTTGATTTAAATTTCATGAAATTATTTCATGAAATTTATTATTTTAGTACTATCATCTTGCTTAATAGACTTATCAAACTCAATTAATACCTTGAATATTAGAATTTCTCACAATATAATTATTCTTACTCATGGATTTTATTCGGAAATTTTTATTTTTTTGTTTTTCTATTTTTAAATCCTATAATGATTACTTCAAACTTAATTTGAAAAATCCTTATTCTCAAATCTAATTATTATTTATACAATATTAATAATAACTTTAATTCAATATTAGTAAAACTCTAAAGTAGATAAATATTTTAATTTATTAATTATTATCATTTAACTAAAAACCAACAAACTTTTAAGGAATAGAAATATAAAGACTTAAAATTTTATGATATTTTTTTTTAATTTATAATGTACCAATTGAGAAATGACTATGCTGATTATTCAAGGAACTATGAAAGATATCACAAACTACTTGTAAAGGCCTTATAAATTGAATGCAATAACAGGTCTGCTAAATAGAATTTTCAAATTGTAGACTGGTTATTTATTAAAATTTAATATCTACTTAAATAGATTATAATAAAAGAGTATGAATTTAAGTAAAAAAAGTATTTTCTAATATTATACTTCAAGTAAGAGAGAATATAATAATGCATATCAATATTATTAATAATTGATAAATCAATTAATATATTTTAATATTAATAATCATAACCTTAGATCCTTGAATTTGAAAAAAATATAAAATTTCTCAAATTGTTACTCAATTATAAAGTATAAAGATCTAATAAATTTAATATTTATAAAATAATATTTTAGGGAGAAATTTTTACAAATTCTGGAATTGGTTCAGCATTCTTAAAATTTTAATCTAAGTAATTTTTCAGTTTTCTGTAAATGACTTAAAAATCTAATTAAATTAAAAATTTTCAAAGCCTTTTTATTTAAATTCTAATACAATTAAACTTTTTGATTTCTTATTTCTATGATTATTTTTTTGATTCTAAAATAATACATTAAGTTTATTGAGAATATTGATAAAAATAATCAATTCTTGTATTTTAAGAATGCTCAGACTTCTGAAATTCTAATTTAATTATTCTCATATATTCAATTTTTACATAAATCTGACTAAAATAGAAAATATCGTCATAATTTTATTAAAAAGTTTAAATAAAGATATTATATATAAATAGACATAAGATAATATTAGATTAAGTATACAAATTAATATAAGGGTCATTAGTTTTTTAAGATCTATGGATTTACCCAATAAAGATGAGGTTTCTAATTTATTAATTTTTAAACTAGCCTTCCTATAGCCTAAGCAGGTTCCTTCTAATTAAATTAACAATGAACAATGTTTAGGTTAAATTTAACTTTTTTCTTGCTATTTTTTTATTTGGCAAGGCCTTCAGTTTGTATTTAGGGAGTTTCTATGAAAGAATTTGTTTGAGATTAAATTTTATTGGAAAAGTCATCTGTACATTGGGTATTATCAACATCCAGATTCCTATAAGATTCCAAAGGCTGCATGAAAATAGGTCTGGGTCCAATAAGATGATTTTAATTAAATTACAGCATATTTTTATTTTTCATTAAATATTAAATAAGTACTAAAATTAACTATGATTTGAGTTATTAGATTTGTATATTTGAGCCTAATTCTTGAGATTTAATGAAAAAAATTAGAGAAAAATGTAATTACTTTAAGTATTTTTCTTACGTTATAATCTTCTTTTATTTTTAAATTAATATTTCAAAAATACAAAATATTTTATAATAATTGATCTTGATTCTCTAAAATGTATTTAGATAAGTTGTTCAGGATTAGAAAAAAACAATATTGAGATCTTTTTTAAAATAAATTTAATTATAATATAATCATCTAAATTTCAAAAATTAAGCAATTAAATAAGCCTGTTTAAAGTTTTCTGATATTCTTCCCAATCTCCACTAATATAGTGTGCCTTTAATAGATAAAGAGCATCACAATTTTGTATTTTTCTGATTTAAATTTCGAATTTGAGACATAAGTTGGCTGAACACACAATCTCATATGGATCAATTTACTGATGAGCTTTTAAATGATAATCGTACCTACAATATTTTAATTTACATTTAAGTAATTATCTTTTATAGCTCAGCAGCAAAGACTACAGGATCTCTATGAGTAGTACATTGAAAGTTAAAAGCACCTTTATGAATTTTCGGTTATGGATTTTTAGCTTGGTTGGGTTGAGTATATTCAGAAATTGCACTAATAGCACGTTCTCTATTAATAATCTAAGATAATAATAAAATAAAAACTTTAGGTTTTGCTTTATCTAATGAAAAAGAATCTTCTGTTTTTCTGTTTGTTTATAAAGGTGTATTTCCATTAGTACCTACGCTTGAAATAGAGTTATTAACAACTTAATATATTGGTTTGAGCATAGGAGGAATTATGGGTCTAATTTAAGCTCTTTTAATGATATCTCTCTTTAATTAGATATTAAATTATTTTGGTGAGTCTGGTTTTGTTATTTATTTCAAAGGTTGAGGTGAAGGTGATGAGTGACGATTATTGATTTAAGTCATAATTCGATGTTAAGGAGAATGACCGCTATTAGTGTTCTACTTTTATCTTGATGTATTATTATTGCTTGCATTTACAGAATCTAAGATTGAAGAGTTCAGAATATATGATTAAGTTATTGAATCTTCTTAATCTTTTTTAAAGTAATTATATGTTCTATTCTTTTTATTTTTTTACATTTAAAGATAATAAAGAGTTGTTACATTGTTGTGTCTATTTTTTTTAACAAGTTTTCGACATAGATTTGGATCTATTTAATAAAGATTTCTCAATTATTCTACAATAATTTCATCAATTATAATATTATCACTTCCTATATTTCCATTATGTTCCTCTAATTTGATAGCTTTTGACCATCTATGTCCTTTAATTTAAGGTATAGTAAATCTTTTTTTTGGATCAGTGTTTAAGATGTTTTTTAAAAGATCTTTAGATTCTGCTGACAACCATTTTGGAAACACCAATTCACCTGCAATTATCTTTTTATATAGTTAATTAGTATTTTAATCTTCAAATGGAAGATATCCACAAAGCATTGCATATAAGACAATACCACAACTCCATATATCAATTAAATAACCAGAATATTTCAAACCTTAAATCATTTCAGGGGCAGCATAACATGGACTTCCACATGCTGTTTTTAATAATTCATTAGGTTTATATGTATTTGATAATCCAAAATCAACTATCTTTATATTTTAATTATTATCAAAAAGTAAGTTCTCTGGTTTTAAGTCACGATGAACTATTCCTATCTTATGCATATATTCAACTCCTGATAAAATCTGTAATAAAAATCTGCATGCAATTTTTTCTGATACTCTATGATTTTTTACAATATATTCAAATAATTCTCCTCCACTAGCATATTCCATTATTAGATAAATTTCTTTGTCTGTGTTAATTATTTCATAAATTTGAATTATATGAGGATGTCTTAACTTCTTTAGAATTTCTATTTCTTTGGCTATTCTATATACATCACTTTCATCTTCAAACTTGGCTTTTTCTAAAATTTTGATAGCTACCTAATATTATAAAAATGAAAATACTTTTTCACCAGTTTACAAATGAGTTCCCATTTTAACTTTTCCAAAAGTACCTTCACCTAATGTATTTCCTATAGCATAGTTACCAAGAGTAGATTCTTACATTTACTGTTATAATTAATATTTAATTGAATGGGTGTTTAATAAAGCAATACAAATGAATGTGTTTCATTCTTGTCAAATATGAAAATGATCTAAGAAAAAGGAAATTGCAGAGTTTATGAGAATTAAAAGAACTAAAAATTTGATTATAAAGAATTTAAATCAAGTGAAACTTCATTTAAGGATGAGTTAGAAGTAGGAAAAGAAATTTAGAACTAAAATTATTCAGGAATTGCTAAAATTGAATAGATTGAAGTTCAAACATTAGAAAAATGGTATACAAACTATTTTACTTTATGTCTTTTAACTGAACATCCAACCTATTCACTTAAAGAGTATTGTTAAAGAAAAGAAAAATATTTAACTTATTAATAAATAACAGAACTTCTAGTCTCAATTTCAGGAGCATAACATATTTTAGGAATGAAAAAACAATATTTAAGCTTTGATAACATATTTACTAACGATGGAAATATTTGGAAACTTAAGCCATTTTTTGAATCAGAATCCTCATATGAGAAATTGATGAAGTTTAAAGCTCAAAAAATAGTTGATTTCGAATTAAATAGTTTTCCTGCTCCTGAAGAATTTGAAGGCAAAGTATGTGATCCAGATAGAGTTCAAGTTTTTGGTCTTGGTATAATTATTTTAGAATTAATTACAAGTAAAAAGGATATTATCTTATAGAACAGAAAAGCAGTAATTTATATTAAGAATATAAATTAAATGAAACTCTACTTTCTTAGCGCATTTAGGCTATTTTAAACGTGAAAAATCAATTTTCTGGGAATGTTATTGATATAATTATAGATATGATTGATACAGATTTAGTGAGAAGACCTAATTTTTAATAATTAGTGAAAAAACTGAAGTCTCCTTCATCTAAAATAGTATGTATTTAAACTAAAATGGGTGATATACAAGAGATTAGTAAATTACATTAAAGTAATTCGATTAATTTGTTTGGTTCTAAAAATTTTAGTCAAATAGAACAATAAAAACTCAGTCAAGCTTTAGAATAAGCATAAGTTTAAATTTCTGATAGCATTAAAAAAATGAAAAAATAATAGGAAAGCATTAGATACTCATAAATAAGACATGAATAGAACGGTAATGAATATTAGGGTGAAATTGTAAATAATTTATATTAAGGAAATGGTAATTAATCATATTAAATAGGTCGTCTAAAATCTAAATCAGGAGATTTGATTTATGAAGGGGAATTTTTAAAAGGTTAATATCACAATTTTGGAGTTCAATACTTTTACAATACAAATAAATTGTAAAAAAGTTATGATTTTTAAAATTGTTAAGATATCATGAAATATGCTAAACAATATGAGGGATATTTTTAATTAGGAATGTAAGTTTTTTTAAATATTTTAGGAAACATGGAGATGGTAAATTGATTTTAAATAATGGAGAATATTATATTGGAGAATTTAGAAATGATTAATTAAATGGATGTGGTTAATTTGATTAATTAACAAAGAATAGAGTAATAGGTTTTTGGAATAATGGAATATTAAGATCAACTCCAACATTTTAAAAAGAATTTACATCAATTTAATCTCCTCATTTTTCTAATGAATCAAAAATTCCAGATGAAATTTAAAAATAACCATAAACTTAGATAAATTCTGATCTTATGCCACATCATTAAGGAGATTTTGGAGTTGAAACATCATAAATATAATTTAATGGTATAAGCAAACTTTAATCTTGTAAAAGCTTATTGGAAGCTTCAATTAATAATCATTAATAATATTTCAATTTTAAGTAGTCTTAAAATAAAAAAGATTATAAATTATATTATGATGAAACAAAGACTATGTTAAAATATGAAGGGTAACTTTTTACTGGTTAGATGCATGGAAGAGGCACTTTATATTTTAAGGATGGAAGAGTTCATTATGAAGGAGATTTTGTGGCTGGGAATTATGAAGGGTTTGGAATTTTATTTAATGAAAAACCAGAAATAGAGATGAATATAAATTATAATGATTTAAGAGATGTTAACATAAAGGGATGGTGGAAAAAATATGAAGGAACATTTTAGAATGGATAGTATAATTATAAATTATAATTAAAGGAAAGAAGGTCATGGTTATTGGTATTTGACTGATGATTCTGTTGTATTAGGGCTATTTTAAAATGATTAAGTTCATGGAGAAGGATACTTAAAAAGACCTAAAATTTAAGATGTTTATGCAGAATGGTAAAATGGAATCCTTTAGCAAGTTAGATAAGGCAAACTATGAAATCATATATATTTTTATTATTAATAAGCTAAATCAATCAATTGCATTTTTATTATAATTAGCAATATGATGTAATTATTAAACAAAATTTAAAAAATAATACAATATATGATTTATCATTCGGTCATACTTTCTTTATTTATGCAGACTCTTTTTGAGTCAAAGTCAAATAGGAGTAAAGTAGAAGCCTTTCTTTTATCTTGTAACAGTTCTTCTTTTGTTATTGATGTACAAATTATAGATTCCATTTGATCTGAATGAATACTTACATTTTCTTCTATTTAATAATCTAGTTCTTATTCAGATTCATTTTATGGCTCTTTATTTTGTTATAACTCAAATGAATTTTCATTTTCTTCATCTTACGATAACACTTCATCTGAAATTTCGCTAAGCGCTTCTTCTTTGAATATGAAACTGTAGGCTTTTTTAAGCCATCCGTCAAATTTTCTATTTAATTTAGTTGTTGTGTTTCCCATTGTATTTAAAATATTATTAACTGAATTAAAATATATATATTTATAAACATAAGATAATTATATTTTCTAAAAAAAAATAATATTTACGAATTCCATTCAATTAACCGATTTCTCCCATTTTTCAAAATCTTTGTATCTGACAACAAAATCATTTTGATTTCTTTTAGACATCGAAATACTCTATAAAATTATTTATATAAATACAGTCAGTAGTGATTTGGCATCATCCCCAGCATTTTCGAATAATTAGCAAAATTCATCAAAATCAAGTTAAATGCCATGGTCACCTAATATTAAATCTAAATCGAAATTCAATTCAAATTCTTTCTATATTGTTTCGATTATTGTAGATTTTAATACATATCCAGATTTATCAAGTTAACCACCTAAGGCACAAAAGGCATCGACTACTTAATTTTTGATTTAGTACTATATTCTTAAGTAATTGTTTCCTCTTCATTCAATTGTTATTGATATTACTTCAATTTACAATAAAGATCACAAATTTGTTTTAAGTCAAGAAATTTTGCATTCATTATCTTTAATTCTTCATTAAACTTATTAATAAGTTTATCATTATCTAACAATTTGAGATCTTCATATTAATTTTAATCAATTACCTCTAAGAACATCATCTACTTCATGTTTTCCTACATAGCCAGTTCCTTTTGGGTCAAATTTTTTAACTTGAGTAATTATTTCATTCATTTCATCTTAGTTTAAATTGAACATGCTTTTTGCTTATTAAACTAAGTCCTAATATTCTACATTCAGTGTTTGTTTTCTTTTCATTTTATTTTGATTCTAATTAAAATTAAAACTAAATGATAATCGTACGACAAAAAATTAAATTCAGTTAACAAAATGATTATCAACATATTTTAACAAAAGAATAATAATTTAAAAGAAAAAGTCTTTAATAAATTAAAGAATACTTAAACAATTCTTTTAGTCAAATAAACTAAATATAATTGGTATGTGATATTGCAAAAGTCAAAAACATGCCTAAATTGTTGAGAAAAGTTAAAGGATTTAAAATTAGTTAATAATTAGAGAGCAGCAAATAAAATGAGTTATATGAATTTAAGAATTGTGAATGTAGCAAAATAGTTAAAATTTATTAATAAATGTACGGTATTATAATTGTAAGCAAATCAATTGATGTTAAGCTTAGTTCTTCTCCAATGTCTACGTTTTGAATTATACCTAGTATTACACTATTATTAGTTAATACCTGATTGTATTATCAGTTCTATATCTAAACCAATTTGGAAGAGGTCTATTTTGCTTATTAGCTTTAATCAATCTCTTTTTCATTCTCAAAGATTTATGGGCTCCCTAAATAAACATAAGTGAAAGTCATTACCATTTTAAATCTTTTTTTAATTTATTTAATATTTTTTCCTTATATAATTTTTAAACATTTATGAAATCACAAGGAATTAAGACAATATATAAAACTAAAAAAAGAAAAAGAAAATAACAAATCAATAAGATTAGAAAATAGCAAATTAAAACAAAGCAATTATTAATTGAAGTCAAAAATCATCAAACATATGTTACAGTTCACGAGGTAATTATTTTGGTGGATCATTAGAATCAGGATACTTTTCAAACCAAAAAACATCATCCTCTGATCTTAAGTAAGGGATCCAAGGAGGAGGAATTTATCTATTTTCTACACGTGCCCAATCTACTCCTCTGAACCATTTATGTTTTTTTATTGATTCACCATTCTATTAATATTTAATTATAAATAATACATCATTAAATCCTAAACGATTTTATATTTCAGGATTTAAAAGTTTCCTTATTAGATCTTTCACTTTGTTATCAAAAAATTTAGGAAATTCTATGAGACCAGATAAGATTTTCTTGTAAATACCTATTGGTTCATTATCATAAAATGGAGGATATCTATTTTTATATATATTTATTATTACCCTGATAACATTTCAAATAGCAAGATACCATAAGCCCATTAATCAACTGATTTACCATAACCAACTTTTGATCCTTTGATTATTTCTGGAGCCAAATATTCAGGAGTACCACACAAGGTATAGGTTTTACCATTACCTATTTTTTTAGCAAAACCAAAATCTGTAATTTTCACATGACCATCCTTAGCAATTAATAAATTCTCAGGTTTAAGATCTCTATATATAATTTACATTTTATGCATATATATTATTGCAGTCAAGATTTCAGTTGCATAAAAGAGACATACATCATTTGCAAAACGACCTTCTTTTCTTAATCTACTAAATAATTCTCCTCCTTGAATATATTCAAATAACATATAAATGTAAAATTAATCTTGAAACGATGTTTTCATTTTTACTATGAATGGATGTTCTATAAAGGTTAAGATATCTTTTTCTGATTTTATATGTTCAACTTAATTGAGTCTAACTACTTCTGTTTTTTTTAAAATTTTTAGTGCATAAACCTTATTCTCAGGATCACATTTTATCTTAGCTTATCTTACTCTACCAAAAGTTCCAGTACCTATAATTTTATAGTTAAAATAATAATTACCTAATGTAGAAAGAATTTCAAAATCTTATATTTTTAGTTCTTTAAAGTTAATTTTTGTATTTTTGAGCATTTTGAGTTTCATACTTATTTAGTTTTAATTCTAAATTTATTATTATTATTTTTTTTTGATTAAACCTTGCTTTGTGAAAATAGAATCTAACTCAGGATCAATTTCTGATTCACAATAACTTGATTCTAAGTTTCTCTCATGAATATCAACTCCCATAAGTTCTTGTTTTTTTAAATAATCAAGCCTTTACTTGAGATCAGCTAAAAATTCACTTTCAGACATCTACATATTTTGAGATTAATATAAAATATAATAAAATATTTGTTTTTAGTAATAAATATTAAATATAATAAAATATTTGAATATAATATAATGAATATCATTAAATAATATACAATGGTGTGTAAAGTAAATGAAATAAATAAATATAAAATTATTAAATAATAATAAAATAAGATTGAATTATATAGAATCATTCAAATTATTCTGAATGAAAATTTTCTTTTTGAAATAATTAGTTCTTCTTAAAGGTTTTTTTAATTATTAAATTGACCCTTATTAATTTAATCTTTCATCTGTTACAGATTAATTTAAGAATTCATTGTTAATCAATTAAAACCAATAATATATCTTAGATCCTTTTCTAATGAATAATTTATACCTTATCTTCTAGGCTTATGTGATCTAGTTAGTCTTGAAAATATTGGTATGCTTCAATTTCAAAGGGATAAAAAGATTTTTATTTATTAATAATTAAGAAGTTTCTATAAAGAACCCAATTTTTATAAAAATTAAATCACTTCTTTAATTTTTATAACATTTGTTAATTTGCTGTAAGTAATAATAAAATTCTTTCATCCAAAGATTGTTCTTCTTTCTACTCATTCTATTCTTAACAACTATATTTTCCACTTAGAACTAGAAATTTCTAATTTTTTTGCATTTCCTATTCAATCCATAATGATAATTAATTGAAATGGTTTTATATTTATTAGTATATCTCTGGAAGGATATAAAATTCTTCAGCTAATTTTACACAATATTACATGTAAATTTATAATTCTTCATCAAAACACTCCAGATGATGATTAAATGTGATACATAACCTTTCATCTTAGATTGGACAAAACTCTATACTATTTATTAAAACCATAATTTGAAATCCTCTATGTATAACCTATACTACAATCTATATTAGTTCCTGTTGATTTTGAAGCTTCAAGATTGTATTTCTTAATGAAATTATTTACAAAATTATTTTAATTTTCAATCTCATTTACAACTGCCATAGTTTGATTACAAGAATAATATTATAATGATATTTAGTGTGTATGAAGATTGAACTTGATTTAAGCATAACCATCTATTGATTTTAATATTGCATAATCATTTTCAATATAATATTGGAGTGGCCAAATAATAGTTTAAATTTTCTTCATTTTAATTGCTTCTTCATAAAATATTTAATCTGAATTAAAATAAGTATACTAAGAAGATGCAACCTATAAAAATTCTTTTATAAATTAAAAACATAAATTATCAATTATTTATTTTCATTAGAATATTTGTAAAATGTGTATAAAATAAAAACTAAAAAAAAGAACACCCATGGCAGGGATTGAACCTGCAGCCTACAGCTTAGAAGGCTGTCGCGCTACCAATTGCGCCACATGGGCATCTGTACAAATAATATATAGATTTATTATTAGAACACTTAGAAAGTTTATGTAAATTTAATTATTTATTCATCTTAAAAATATTTGAACTATTATTTAGAAAGTATCATACATTTTAACTATTTCACTCATAAACTAATTATAATATGTAGCTTCAATTTTACTCTACATAATGTTATAATCATAATAATAAATACTTCATCACCACATAAAAAACATTTTTTTTAGTATCCCTTATTACAATCACCACAATATGTATGAGCACAAGGAATTATTGTTACTGCATCATTTACTAATTTTCCACAATATTTACAAAGCAACGCTTAATGAAGATGAATCTAAATTTTTTTTTTTTTCTCTTACTGTTTATTATTGTAAAAACTTTGCTTTTAATTCAAATTATTTAAACTTTTCTAAAATCGAACAATTTTACTCTTAAGTTTTCCATAATTATTATTCAGCTCTATTTAATTACTCTTTTAATTCATTTTCTAATTAATTCATTTATTTTCGAATATTCAACACATCATCTTCCTATTTCTCTTCTTTTAAACTTTCAAACGCTAATTTTTAAGATAAATATTTTCTTTCAAGTTATTCGATCAACTTCTATTACTCTTTATTTTTATCCAATAATTCTTAACATTCTTTTTCCTTAGTTCATATAATTAATCATATTACTTTTTCATGATACTTTTATTCCCAATTACTAGGTATTTCAAATTATTAAATTGGATTTACCAACGAATTAAATAATTTCTTCTACACTAATTTTTTAAAAACTGGAGTCTATTTAAAACTAGGCTAAGTTTTTTATCTTTTAGTTTAAACACTTTATCCTTATTATTTCACTCCATAATCCTCTGAAGACTTATACGATTTAATGTCAAACTTAAATGTTGTTTTTGATAATATTTTTGGAGTACTTTAATCAAGTGCAGGAAATCTTTAAGAAAACATTATATAAATTTTTATAAAATTTCAATTATATCAATTTTTAAGTATATATAAAAACAAAATCAAAAATCCTTTCTTAAATCAATCATTTTCAAAATCAGAATATTACCATTTTGTCAAAGAAATAGAAGATTTCTTTTTGAAATTAAATTCTTACATCTTAGGTTTATATAAAATAGACCTTTATTATTTATCTTAATCTTAATTACATTTCAATATTTTTATTTTAAAACGTTTATGTTAAGGTGATGATGATATTGTTTTCAATCTATCAAGTATTTTACACTTTTCAACATTTAATCCTAATGCACATACATTAGGTTTCACTAAACATATTTTCTTATATTTTTGAAATGAAGAATTTACTCTTGATTAAGGAGGTCTGTGAGTATAGATTTCTTAATTCTTTATTAAAAATTATGGTGATTATTCAGTCTATATTAGTTTGAATTAAGTTTATTCCGGTATTTTACTTGTAATACTTCTATTTCTAATTTAAGACATCCTTTCTAATATCTTTTATTTAAAATCTATTATTTTAAGAATTTCTTATTGGTTTGAATCCTTTAAGGGTAAAGTTTTGAATTTTTAATTCATTGATTTACTAAATTATGTTTTTTTTGAATGAGTTGATGTTGTGGTATTATTTAAATTTTATAATTATAAATTTGGTGGAGAACGAGTAGGTAAATAACTTGGATGATAATAATCTCTTTGAGTGATATGATTAAAAGAAAATTATGATTTTTTTCTTATCTATTTTACATATTGTTAAACAAGTAAATTTTTTAGATTTAATTTTTTAGGAGGATTGCTCTCTTCTGTGAAACTAATCGTAAAAGGTCTCATTGATTTAGCTTGATCATCTGCTCTATTTATCGACAAAAATAGTCTACCCAAATAAATCTATTGTTTTTTTCATGTATATAGAAAGTAATGAAATTATTAAATTTTTTTATAAATAAAACTCAAATTAAACTTTCATAAACATTCTAATAGGCAATCAAATGTTGGAGTATTTAATATTTTAAAATTCTTCTCATTATGACCTTAACTACATTTTTATCCAATAAATATATGAAGTACATTATCTTTTAATTCTTTTTACATATCCTTAAATTGATTATAATTTGAATTGCTATAATATACTATGAAATCAAATTCTCTAAAATCATAATTTTACTTATCCTTCTCATTATTTGATTAGGTTTGATAACCTTCAATTATTGTCATTTAATGTTTTTCTAATTTTAAAATTTATTATACTTTAAAGTTCAATCCCTATTTCTGATAAATTTCCAATAATGTATAACAAATTTAACTTTTAATTTAAGGATAGCAAATATGTTGTTAATTCATTCTAATTGTTGAATACCTAAATTGAATTGAATCCTAATTCTTTTTCAATTTTCTCTTTAGTTTTATTACCAACAACTAAATAATTTTTTGTTTGACATTTAGTTAGACTTTGTATATATGATTAAACTCCATTAACACTATGAAATAAAATATCTTTCAATAATTATCAATTTACACTTACAATCATAATTTATTGCCTGATCAATTTCAAATTATTTATACACAAATTACAACAGACTCAAATGAGATGATTGGATTCCTTTTTAAGCTAATTGATCTAATTATTATTATGAGTAGTTTTCTGTCTTTATTACTAATAATTTTTTGTTAAACATTTTTATTGATATTTCATTATAATTAAAAAATACAAAAGAGTGTTACTAATTATATTTATAATATGAATATAATAATTATTCATTTAACAACCTTCTAAAAATCATTGATAAACCCTTCAACTGATGATTTAGCATTTTAGATACATTAATCTTATTAACTAGTCTTAATGCATTAATCAAATGTAATCCCCATAAAAAGCATCTTGAAATCAAAAGCTTTCATTTATTTTTCTACAACTTTGCTTTTTTAATACATACCTTAAATAATTATCCTTTTTTATACATTATGCATATTTTTCAAAATTTTTTGCATTTTAACTCATACATTGTTCATGATATTGTTTTGGAATATTTTAGACTATCTCTTCAAATCCTCTTTAAACTACATCTAAAGTTTTTTATAATTATTGGTGAACAGGACTTCCACTCATACCAGAAATAAATTTTAATTAAAATAATAACACTCAATTTTGAGTATTATTTCTATGCCCTATTAAAATATCATGTTATGTTTATACCATATTATTGATAACCGATTATGAACACTATTTTTAACTAATTTTTTTTACACTAATTTTAGACTCTATCTTTCTTTTTTTAATTTTCTCTTTTGATTTTGTCCCATAACTTATATTATTTGTATATTTAAACTAAAAAAAATTCAATATATTTTGTTAATTTTAATCAGAAACAAATACTTTCATATTTTTGATTTAAAAACTTAATCAAAGAATTTCTGAAGTTGTAAAATCAATAATCTTAATCAAGATTTCATAAAATAGTTTATTAGACTCCTTATCATTTTAATCACTATAAATATAAAATCAATTTTAGAATTTTGATAATTAAAAATAATGTCACTACATGTCAATATTGAATCAAGAATGATTAAAAGTCTTTTATTTACAGAATTTAATATATTTTTTATATGATCAAATTAATAGACCTTGAAGGATGGCAAGATTACTCAACATCTCCATATATAAATTAATTAAAATAACTCTCAGAATCACCTGAAATTACTCCTACCAAAAGATATAAATAAGATAGGCTTCCTTCAATATAATAAAAAAAACTGGAATGCTATGAAATCAAGAATTATAAATCAAGTTATTTTGTGAATAGGAAATAAATTGGACATCAAATAGTAAGTGAGGAAAGAAAATCTCAAAAACTAACAAAACAATATAATTAAATTCCTTAGCAATAATATTAATTTCATGAATTGTCTTAAGTTATTGGATCTCCTAAGAAATCTAAAAAAATGAAAGAACTTTAGGAGAGCTTATTTTAAAGAAGAGCATACAAATTAAAAGTAAAAAACAAAATGTTAAATTTAACTCAGAAATCCCCCATCCAAAACATATCCTAACTATTACGTAAACTAAACAGTGAAGACATAAATAAATGAATTAATATCAATTTTACATAAATGAAAGATTTATAATCAATTTAATCTGCATATAGGACATTCTTTAACTTTTGTTAACCAAAATTAAAATCATTTTTTTATGAAAGACATCTTAAAATTATAATATTCTCTTTTAATAAGCATATAAAATAAAATTAGAGCTTTTTTAACTAAAGAATTTTTAGTATTTTGTCATGCAAGACATTCACAATAATTGATCTTGCTTGAAATTTTCTATTATATTATCTAACATCCTTACTCTTTTTAAGTGTAAAACCTTTTCAAATTGTAAAATGGTTTAAAATAAATTTTTTTTCAGCAATATTTATAAAATAATAGTTTAATTATTATTCTCATAAATTTCAAAATGCAATACCTAAAAAAACAATTGATTTTAAAATTCAAAAGTTTTTCACATCTATAACTAAAATTCATTTTTTTAAGTCTATGTCTTTATACCCATATTTTACATAAATTTGTTTTGCAAATATATAAAATTTTTAAAGTTTTTATTTTATAATTCCAAAAACAAGCTAATTATTTACAAAATTGATGTTTTATAAAAAAGTTTATTTTTCTTATTTTTTATAAAATTTTAAAATAATATATTGAATTATGAACTTTATATAATGTACTTGAATATGATGTTATTGAATCAAAATAGAACAAATTGCTTTCTAACATTACCTATGATTTCATTTGGGATAACTTTCAAAACATTGAATCTCACAGTTTTTGACAATGGTCTATCAATTACAATTACAATACCTGCATTATCCGCATACAACGATATCACCTTCCTTAACTGGGCCAAATGCAGGGGAAATGTGAACTGGAACATTTCTATGTCTTTTTTCATATCTATTATATTTGGCAACATAGTGTAAATAATCTCTTCTTATAATAATTGTTCTGGTCATTTTCGTTGAGATCACTATACCTCTAAAATTAAACTATTTTTAATATGTACTTTAGAATTGCTCCTCTGACACTAACATTTCCAGTAAATGGACATTTTTTATCAATATAATGTCCTTCAATAGCTTCTTTAGGTACTTTGAATCCAAGTCCAACTTCCTTCCAATATCTTACTCCCTTAGAGGTTTTCTTCGCCAATAGTTTTTTAGAATTTTAAAAGATGCCTTCTTGTTTTTAAAAGGCTCTTTATGTTTAGACGTCTGCCATAATGTATATTTTAAAAATAAAAGATATAAATTTTTATACTTTCATAAGTAAATGCAATAACTTAGATCATTTAATCACAAAAATTATCCTAGAACTTATAAAATCGACTTTCTTTCAGCTTATCAATTAAAGTCAACTTATTAATTTCCAAAATAAAAAGTGATCATAATTTTACTCTCTCTTTCACTATTTCTAAAGGTCTAATTAAAACCTTTAAATTTAAATATACATTCATATTACTACTCATCTTTAAATATATAATTATGAATAATTAATTTAGATTTGTTATATTTTGATATAGATTTATATTAATATTTTTCCTAGTTATTATGTTAATATCAAATTTTAAATAATTAGATTAAAGGACATATTATAATGTATGGATCTCTCAATATAAATGAGGAAATAGAAAAAGTTAAAGTCTAATCTACCTTTCTCAAATTTACTTATCAGGGATTGTATGTGCTAGCCCAATTGATGAAGCATTTCTTGTACAAATAATTAATTAACTAATATATGGAGTAAATTTGGTTATGATTATAGATCAGGATTAATGAATAATTTGCGATTTCCTCTATTAAAGGGGATATTTTATAATTTGATCTTATCTTCTAAATTTTAGTTTTTTTAGTAAAAATAAAAAAAATAATAAGATTATTTTGATAGATTTTAGCCAAACTTCCCAGTTAATGTAATAATAATATTTTTTTTGTAAAAATCCAATTTCAAAGAAGTCCTTTAGATTTTCTAATTAAATCAATTTTTAGCATTATAATTAAAATTTATTATATTAAATTAAAATCGTAATACTAAATGTTTCAACAGATAATGAGTTAGTTAAGCCAATAATGAATAATTTTGATCTTGTGTAGTATTATTCTGTTTTTAATAAATTGTTTGCTAATAAAAAACAAGACATAACTCAAATTTTATACAATTTTCTAAGCCTGTAATTATTACTTTACAGTAGGAACTAAGGGTAGATAAATTTAGATTATATTTTTATTGAATTACTGAAGCGTAGAATATTTCATCAGCTCTTTTAAAAATACTACCTTAAATATAAAAATATCTTTGAAGTAGAGCAATATCTTAAATTTTTTTGAAATAATGTTAAAAATCCTTTTTTATTTTTTTCTCAGAGGATCTAAACCCTCCCTCTCTATTTTAAAATTATTTTTATGCTATAAAATTAAAAGAACTACAAGATAATAAAACTAAATAATAATAATAATATTAAATTATATATTGAAAAATTACTTCTCAAATTAAACTACTTTCGAAATTATTACTCTTTTTCACTTTGATAGGGATAGATAAAACAAGAATGTAAATTGAAACTCAAGAATCTCCTTGTTAAAAAGTATAAGTTTTTAATATTCCTTTAATGAGAAAATTTTTTTAAAGAAAAGTTTATTACCTGTATGTTATAAAAGAATGTGATTTATTTTTATTCTATTAATATTCCCATTTTATTGATTAAATGAAATATCTATCTGATAATTTAATCTAAAACTTAGGTTTATTAAATAAAATAATTTTATTTTTAAATGAAATTTGAATCATTTACTTATAACATTTTACTGAAGGTAACAGAGTTGTTGATAGATAAATCTAGGTTCTTATAATAGGTGGAGTAAGAGCTTAAATTCAATAGAATCTTATCAAAAAGCCATGATTTTATATATATTGACAATAATTACACTTATGGGTTAATAAGTTAACTTTTAGAATGTATATGTAGAAAGGAATGCAATTAGTTAGATGAATCAATAATATAAGATGATTAGAAAAAACGTAATCTCTAAAAATAAAAGATTTGATGATTAATTTATTTGTAAATGATAAGAAATCATGGATATGGAGAATACCACCGCCTTGATAGTTATTTTTATACAGATTAATTTTCTAACGCTTATAACATGATTGTTTGGTTAGGAAGGAGGAAATAGTATGAATTTGGAGAATAGAGCTACGATTTTACTTAATTTAAAGTTGAATTGAATTTTTTTAAAAGATTATGAGGAAATTATAAAATTTTATAACAACACTAAATCTAATAAATTTTTAATGTAAATTTTATAACATAGGTTAAAAAATAAATTTAATTTGAGAAAATAGAAATATTAAATCAGTTAATCCTTGTTTAGCTATGCTTTAATTTTTATAATTTGTGAGCTTTATTAATTTTAATAGATTTGAGTAAATAGCTGAGATTGTTCATTAAGTATATATAAACTATCAAAAATCGGATTAGAAGTCAATAGCCTAGTTATTAAATAATATGAAAAAATTATAAATTAAGGATCATAGAATGAGATTTCTATGATTTGGAAAGATGTTAGGATAGAAAAATAGAGTAAATGAACTTAGCTAAAGATGAACCTGAGCATGAAAAAACAAATAGATATGCGAAAAATGTTAACAAGATTTGAAAAATTATTCTAGCCTTAGAATTAACAAGAAACAGTGCTAAGGAAAAAAGCATAATTCATCCCCACAGTTATGCTACCTCTTATCAGATAAATTTAAAGTATTATGTCTTAAGTTAGAAAAATACACAGAAATGCAACAACATTTGAAAAGATTAAACAAAACTTGAAATGGCCAAAAAATAGACATAGTTCCAAATATTAAAGCAAAAGGTGAAGCTGATTTCAACCTAGCTTAAGTGAAATGAGTGCTGCTGGATTTTTTATTCTTAATAAGCAGATTTTAATTTAAAGAATTTATACCAATCAAACTTGTATGATGAGCCCTTTTGCTTATTACTTATTCGAAATTAATATATCAATTAATAGTATTGTTATTCTATCAATTGATTTTATTTAGAATAAATTTTGTAAATAGTAGGTTTTAAATAGAATTTATATTTCTATTTTATTAGTTTGCTGATAAAAAAGAATAAGTCTAATCATATTATAAACAAGTTTGTAATAAAATTAATTATTTTTAATTTTTATTTTGTTTAAAAATACAAGTGTGTAAAATTCTAAAAATAAAAAAAATTGTATTATGTTTATTAAGATTGTATATAAAATTATTTTTGAAGTGTTGATAGAGTCTATTAATATGTCTTGTAACTATCTTTTTTGTTATTAAAAAAATGTTTATATTATAATTTATTCTTGGAATAAGAGACTCTCTTCTTTTTCGGAGCAACATATAGAGATATATATATCCAAAGGAGAATGTGGGATTAGTTGAATTGATGAAGAAACTGTTTAAATAAGAGATTAGCAAAGAGTGTCCAGAAAGTGAAGTGATTGCAGAAAAAACATTTGAAAGCATGAAATAAGCATTAAAATTCATTGGTTGGATGATTCTTTATTACATAGTTTAATGGCAATTAAGTTATGTAATAGGGGAAATAGCATCATCCTTATTTTATTGGATTGCAGTGATTGCTACATATTCTAAATTTGCAGCAGGTATGTGGATTAGGACTTAAGAAGTAACATAAGAAGCAATAAAGATGGAATCTAATTTTTATTTAAATAGATCATTTGTTAGCTATTAAATAGATGAATCCGAAGTTTTATTAATGCTTGATTATTCTGTTACTAGGATCATATTTAGTGTGTTGTTTCAACTCTAATCAAATATCTTGTGTTTTGTAATAGGAAATTATTTACCATTTCCAATAAATCTATTAAAAATTCCTATTTACTCTTTATTCATTTCTATTCAAAATATATCAGCTAAAATACAATATAAAAAACATTTAGCTTATTACTATAGTCAAAATGTAGGTTATTTAATTGGTCTTAATTTTTTATTCTCTTGTTACCTACATATATCATCATTTCCTTTTTTTACAGGAATTTTATGGTTTATAATGCCTTTATATTTGTTAAATGCTATTCCAATAGAACCACCTAGATTTGAATAGGACATTGAAAAGTTATAATTAAAACATTACTGTAAAATTTTTAGTTCTTCTGGATACAATCAATTATCAATTTAAAGAGATTCTTATGTAACACATCTTAATGTATAATTATAATTCATTATATTTAGAAATATTTTAATGATTAAAATTATGCATCTATTTGTGAAAAATAAATTTCTTATATTTCAATGCCAACACTACTTGTACCTTAATTATTGAAATTCTTATAGATGTTCATTTCAAAACTACAAGGACACTAACATCAAGATTGATAATTTTAATTTTATAGATGAGATATTGTAATTATTAAAAGTAATGATGATTATTTAAATTAAATTTCGAATAATAAATAAAAATAATTCATATTCTTTATATCATCTATATATATTATAGATATAAACATATAATCAATTAAGTGTGAACTTAGACGTTTATTAATTCAAAAAGAAATTAATGTATTCGTCATCATAAATTTCCTGTTTTTCCTCTTCAAAATTTTAATATTAATTAAAATAGTAATTTGGACAAGATTTATTTATTAATAGTCATCATTTTTATTTTATTTTAAGGATTATCTGAAAGTTTTTTTGTTTTTGGGATTTTCTTCACGTTTTTTTTACTTAGGTAAAAAAATGGCTTTCCTAATTATTGATTTGTTTTTTCTCATGAATTATCTTAAAAACCCCATCTTTTTTGGAACAATTTCTTCAATATTAATGATTAATTCAGCTTTATTGAAGATCTAAATGTAATCCATTATATCTTTATGGCACTTTAACTATGTCGGCTACCTTTTTTAAAATAATATTTTTAAAAATTCCATTTTTGTAAAATTATATCCTTTCTTGTACTCTATAATATGCATCTCCCATGTTTCTTTCTTTAACTTTTTAAAAATGAAATTCATAGTAAAATTCTTGGTAAAACTTGTTAAAATAACTTAGTAATAAAACAAAAAAAAAGAGGATTGTATGCAAGGATGGTTATATAAAGAATATTTATAATTCCTAACTATTTTCTAAAAATTTATGAGATTAATTGATTCAAAAATAGCTTGAATAAAGTATTTTATATAGAAATTATTTTAACTTAAAATAATTATATTTATTATTGGAAATTAATTAAGCCTTAAAATGAGTGTTTAATATAAATGTTTTACAATGTTTAATATTATTGATGATTCATGAAGCGTGCTTCTTGGTTTCAGCTCTAACATATTCTTCGAATTTATCCTTGCTACTTTTATACATTTCCATAGCTTAATTGTTGAGTGATTAATCAGTATTAACTTATCCAAGGATATTTAATATTTTTTCCAACACTTGTTTAACAGTTTTTGTTGGTTGCCATTATTCCTAAAGCTGATTTTTGTAAATACCTTTGTTTCAATCATATCCTCACAAAATTCACCTTTTTCATTAATATTAGGATGGAATATTTTAGTTTAGAATTAAAAGAATGGAGCCTTGAATGGATAATTCTCTGGAAATGTAATAGAGAGTTTAAACTTTCCTCCTTAATAAGCTGTACCTTCAGGACCTGAGACAGTAGCAATCCATCTAAGATTTATATTGAATCTATACATTAATCTGTTATTAGGATCAGCTGTTATTTGAACTCCTACTAGAGGATTACCTCCAGTTAAATCTGAGAATTCTTTATTAAGTCTGTTTTGCATTTAAAAAATAAATAAATAAATAATGTTTAAATCTTTTGCCTTTATATATTATGCTTTTTTATGTTTAATAACAAATATATGAATAATTATATTGAATTAGAGTAAGATAAGTCTTAATTTATTCTTAAAGAAGATTTATTACTACAACTTTGAATTAGAATCTGCCTTCATATATACTTTAACTAGTTTATCTAGATTCTTAAATCTTTGCTTTATACAAATTTTATTACTTTCTAGTCAAACTTAGGATTAAAAATATATAATATCATAATATATGATTATATTTAACTTTAGATAATTTATTAATTATTCATTTCTAATAATCGCTTTGTCCAATTATAGAATCATCATTTTATCCTTACTAATTACCATAAAAGTGATATTTATTGTTTTAAAATGATTGTTAGGTTGGGGGAATTATTTTGTCAAAATTAGTTATATCAGCTAAATTGGTTTTCTTAAGCACAGAAATATTAGCTGAAGAAATTGATGTATTATTTGAATGTGTTGGACTTAACTTTTATAGACCAATAGCTACAAATAATTAATTAAAAAAAATACTTGAAACATTATTAATTGGATTTCTATATTTATTACCTGTCATAATATTATTACTTGTCATATTATGAGCAGCTACACTTCTTCTAGTTGCCCTTTATTCATTTTTTAATTTTTCATTATCTCTTAATAATAATTCTTCTTTCTTTCTTAATCTATCTAACTAATCTGTTAATTCATTTTTAAGATTGTTTAAATGATCTCTATCCAAATTCCATTTGGCTCTTTCTTTTTCAAATTCAAAAATTAATGTTGATCTTTTGCTTTCTACTTCTTTGTATTTTGTTTCCAATTCAGTTATTTTTGCCTTTAAATTTTCTCTTTCTTATTCTAACATTCTTTGATAATCTAAAATCTTTTAATCTCTGTCTTATTTAATATTTTCAATTTCTTATTGCAATCTTTTTTCATTATCAAGCATCTCCGCAAACTTTTTTTCTGATAATAATTAATTTCCAATTTTTCCATGTTAATCAATTAATATTTTATCTTTATGAGTTTTTACTTCTTTTTATAATCTTCTAATTTTATCTTCATAATCTTAAACTATTCTTTAATGTGTTTAGTTTGCTTCTTCAATTTATGCTTGATATTTTCTTTCCACACTTAATAATAATTCATTTAAATTATTCTCTTATTCATCCTTTTCATTTGATCTAGCTCTTTATAAATGCATTAATGTCATTTCAAATTTTTTTAAAGCATCTACTAAATCCTATTTAGCCTATTCTTTTTATTATTCCAAAAATTAGAATTTTCCTTCCCATAAGGCTTTGTCTCTTTCGTAACTTGTATAAATTTCACTTTTATCCTATTCCAATTATAGATTTAGTTATTTATATTTTTCTAATTCTTAAAGCAATTATTTTTTCTCTTAAGCATTTTATTCTCTCAATAATGCTTATTATTATGTTATTGTTGCAGTTTCATCTTTTAATTTAGATTCTAATTCGCTTTTTCTTGTTTCAAGATGTCCCAATTTCTCAATCAAAATTGCTTTTTCTCTTTCCAAAGTAGATGCTTACTTATTGTATTAATACTCACCTTCTTTTAGTTATTTCTTAATTTTTTCATATTTTGTTTCTATAGCAGTTTTCTCCTCTTATGCTCTTTCTAATTTTTATTCTAATTCGACTAAATATTCATTCTTTTATTGTTTAAGCTTTTCATCAAATCTAGATTATTGTGTATCAATTTATCTTTAGAGATCTTCAATTTTCTTTTGTAAAAATTCATTTTACTATTAAATTAATGCTGTTTCTCTACCATATTCAATTTTCTTTTCTAAAAATTCATCATTCATTTTCTACAATCTTAATTTAGTTTCTTCTAATCTTTCAAATTATTCTCTCTTTTCTTCTTACCATTCTTTTCTTGATTATTCAAATTATTATTCTTTCCTTGTTTTTTCATTTTCTAATAAATCTTTTTTCTATTATAATGCCATGTGTTCTTTCTAAAGATTATTTAATTAACTAGATAAAACATCAATCTTTTATATCAAACTCTTTCTTTCAGTAGTAAATGAATTCATTTATTATTCTAACGTAGCATTGTTATTATTTTAAAGAGATATTAATTATTCTTTAGTTTCCTTAATATGTTTTTCAAAAATTTCTATAGTTTATTGTTTTAAAGCAATTTCATGATCATATTATTAAATTGTATTTGTATATTATTAAACTTGATCTCTTAAATCATCTTTTAAATTTTCAATTTCTTCTTCATAATTTTACTCAGTCTCTCTAAGTTTATGATAAAATTCTTCTTAAGCTGCTTAAAACTTTTTGTCACTCTTTTCTTTTTCTTCACAAATTCTTCTTTCAAGTCTCTCTCTTTCAATTTCATAGAAATTTTTTAATTAAGTTAAAGATTCTTCTGCTTTAGCCTATGCTAAATTAACTTCTCTTGCAATTTTAGCATCAGCTTCATCAATTGCCTATTCAAGTTATTTTATTTTCTTTTAATATCTTAGTTCCTATTCTTTCAAAATTTATAATTTTTATCCATCTAACATTTTATTTTAATCTAATAGTTTGTTTCTTTATTCTTCTGTAGTTTATAATTGTTCTTTTAGATTTTCTAATTCTTTTATTAAATCTCCAGTTTCAAATTTAACCTTCAATTCTAACTCATTATTCTTTTCATTTAATTAATCAATTTATTACTATAATCTTTTCTTTGTACTTTCATATTCATTTTCTATATTCTTTAATTCTCTCTTGTGTTATTCTCTTAAATCATTCATTTTTGCTGCATCAATCTTATAAGTAGATTCATTACTTGAATTTTCAAATGCTTTCATTATAGCTTCATGAGATTTCTTATTTTCTTCTATTTATTTTTTATATTCATCTAATTAAACTTCCATAAATTCCATTTTTTATTACATCAAAGCCTTATCTTTTTCACTCTAACTCCTAGTTTGTTTTAATTAATCATCTTTAGATTTAATTAAATCTTCTAAATTTTAAACTTTCTCTATCATTTCATTTACTTAATTATTGGCATCATTCTTTAACATTAATTATACTTATTCTTCATTTCTTCTATACTCTCTTAATTCTCTTGTCAAAACCTATATTTACTCATTCAATTCTAAATTTTATTTTGTTAAACTTCTTTCCTTATGTTCAAATTTCTTAAAATCATTTTCAAAATTTGTTTCTTTCTCAATTAATTCATTTTCCATTTCATTCAATTTCTCTTACATATCATTTAATTTTTATTATAATTGACGAACTGATTAATCAGCCTTACTTTACTAATCTTTTGATTATAAAGAATATTCTCTTCTTAAATTTTTAATTTCATTTTAATATTCTATTTCTTTAACATTCATTTCATTAACTAATTTTTCAAAAAAAGTTATTTTTTATTCTAATAAAGCTCTCTCTTTTTCAAATTCAGAATTACCAAATAATGTTGTTCTTTCTAAATCTTTATTAAATTCTTCTGCTTTTAATACTTAACCTTTTAATTCTTAAATTTATCTCATTAATTCATTTTTTTCATTCTCAAACTCAAGTTTTAAATCTCTTTCAACTTAATCTTTTTAAATCTTAAGTTCTTCTAAATTATCTCTAGCAACTTATTCTTTTAATTCAATATCAGTCTTTTCACTCTCAATTTAAGCTAATTTCATTAACAGATTATTCTTATCTTTTAAACCATCTTATCTAGCTTCTTTTAATTCAGATTCAAGTTTCTTTTAAGTTTCTTAAGCCACATTTTTCATCATTTCAGTTTCTTATGAATATTATCTAATAAACAAATTAGATCCTTCAATTAAAGCTCTTTAAAGAAACTCTAAAATAATTTAATTTCTAGTTCCAACTCTCGGACCATTTTCAATAAAGAAATTATAAAACATTTTGATGTCCTTCTCATATTCACCAAATGATCGATATTCTCCTAATTTTAGTTTTCTATCAATTGGTTAAAATTCTTATTAAATAAATTATGAACACATTCTTGATCCCTCTCGATCATTTTCTTATTTAACTGCAGCAAATCTATTTTTAATACGTTTCGATAATTCATTTTTAAATTCATCATATTCTCCTACACATTTTTTTTTAAACAAAGCAAATGCTTACTCTTTTAAACTTCTATTAAAAGCTTTTAAATCTTCATTTGAAATAGGAAATCTATTATGAAGATTTTCTTTTAAAATTTATTCATATGTTTCAAATGCTTCAGCAACTGCTTTTTGACATTCATTTTTACAAATATAAGTCCATGCTGATTCAATAGCAGGAACAGCTCCATTATTAATAGCTGTTACATAAGATTTAATAAGATCACAATACATTTAACCTGAAAGAGTTTTACCATTCATAGTCTTAGGTCTAATTCTATTCAATATCTTTTTTCTTAAATTGATAACTTACTCAAAGAATTCAGGTCTCAACTTATCAAAATCTAAGTTTTCTAAATTTTAAAGACTACTTTCTTTAGTTAAAGGTCTTACTAAAGTAATACAATCTCTATCCTTGAAAAAAGTACTAAGTAATTTTCTAATTTTATTTTTTTAATCAATTCCATCTGAAGTACCTTTTTAAATGGTTAATGCATTTTCTAAATAATCTTTGGATGTTATTTATTCATTATTTCTATCAACTAATTAGAGTGTAAAATCTCTAACAACCCAATAGAATTATGGAAAATATTATGACAAATCTTCTAGATCGGCAGTTGATTAACCACTAAAATAATTATAATAATTTCTATACCTTTTAAGTTGAATATTCTTAGTAAGATTAACAACTAAACTTAAATTTTGTAGAGCATTTTCATCAATGCTGCCAACAGAATTATAAATAAAGCAGGATGTTAGAAGGATAGTTAATGAAAATATTCTGATATCATGTGTAGAATCTTCATCAGGAGCACCAAGTCCTTCACTATCAACAACTAATATTGAACAGCTTTCTCCATCACTTGTTTATCCAAGAAGTGGTTTACCCCACATCCATAGACCTTTTGTACATGGTAATACAGTTGGACCTACTCCAAATCCATCTGATCTATTAAGTAACATTCTATTCAGCAGATATGATTTTCCTGTTCTATACATTCCAGCTACACCTACTATTCCAATCGGAGCTGGAATATTTTTTATAATCTCGATTGCTTCAGGATTAACTTGGTAAGCTTTTCGTAGTATACTAAATTTTACTTTATGTTTCCTATTAGTAAAAAATTAAAGGCATTGCCTCTTCTCTTAAGCTTTTCTTCATCTTTTATTAAATTTGAATTTGAAATTAATGAAATTATATATTCAATAGTTAACTGCTATATAAATATTCATATCTGAGATTTTAATCGTTTTCAATAATTTTCCAATCCTTTCATAACTAATTGATTTATAATTACAAAAAAATCCTTACTATTTTTACATTCATCTCTTTCCAAATAATTACAAAAAGTATATATCAGATTCAGATTGATAGTTTTAATCAATATATTTAATATCTACATCACAAGAATATTCAAAAATAAATCATAATACATACAAGGATTTTATTAGTAGTTAGAGATATCAAACTATTATATTCTGAGAATACTTATTTAAAACAATTTTATTGAATCATCATTGAAAAAATGTTTTCGTATTATGATTCAATATAAATATTAGAATTCGTCATTCAGAAATTAATAAATAAATAATGCATAATCCATAAGACTAATTACGAAAAGCTTTAAAGAGATACAATAATGGGGATAAGTAAAACAATAACCGAAATTGTCGTTCTCAATAACTGTAAATGCCACAAGTCCCAAAAGGAATGCTCAGTATGAACAGTACTCAAAAATCAGAAAGAAATGCAAAATTAAGCGATACAGGTATATGAATTTAAATATAGTAGATACAACTGATGTGACTCATTACAATTTGAATTTTTCTTAACCAATTCAATCTGGTTATCAAGTAGAACATTTAGATCTCAACTTTTTTAAAATTTAACCCTGTAAAATACCTGGAAATCATAGTCACAAACATTGTCCATTTTATCATAATAGTAAAGATCGAAAAAGGTATAATTTAGAATTAAAATAGAATAAATGTTTAATACTCAGCTGAATTATGTGCTTATATTGAAAATAATTAACAATGTCCATATACGGATAATTGTAATAAAGCCCATAATAGGGTAGAGTAACTATATAGGGCTGATAATTACAAGACAAAATTTTGTTCTTTCTATCCTTATAATATTTCTTAATGTGATTATGGAAAATTTTGCTCTTTCGCACATTCTGAAACTGACATTGTTATAGAATTAATCCATAACTTAGAATATGATGATGATTTCTTTATGTTCTATTACAAAACAGTTTGGTGTCCTTTCAATCTTACTTAGCACGATAAAGCCCTCTGTGTTTATGCTCATAATTGGTAAGATTTTAGAAGGAAACCTTAAATTTATCAATATAATCCAATTCCATGTTAAAGTTGGAACACAGGAGAATACATTTTAGAATACTATAATGGATGTTAAGATGGGTTTAATTGTAGTAAATGTCATGGATGGAAAGAATTAGAATATCATCCTATGTTATTTAGAACAAAATAATGTATTAATTAAAATTGTTCAAAAATAGATTGTTCATTTTATCATAATAATTAAGAAAAAAGGTAATATAATATAATAAATATAATAGATAGATTGATTAATTATCATAATTTAGAGTATTTAAGATAGTTCCGCGAAATCGGATAGTTTAAAATACATTTAAAGTTAGAGATTAAAGTTTATTAACATCTCAACGGAATGGTAGTAGTACTGCAAGTTATTAAAAATTATGCAATAGTAGTGATTAACATTGGTTAGGACATAACTTATAGAATAGCTTTTAATATGATCAAGACTTAGATGAAGGCAAATAAAATATTAAAGGATAACATTATTAGACTACTTTAATTTCAATTTAAGAAAGAACAGGTAATATATTAATTTATATAATTAAATAGATTCAGATGAGTTAAAAGATCTAAAAGATTTAATGAGAAAGAAATCAAATTCAGTGGTAGATGAAAAATAAAATAATGATGACAATGAACATGTTAGAACAGTTTTGAAAATGATCGACATGGATCAATGAATAAATAATTTTATTTAATTCAAGAACTCCCTCTTTTAAATACATAATTAAATATTTGAATTGAATGTAAGGTAATCAAGGTTCTTAAAAAAAAGATATTGAAATTGGTACTTGTCCTTTTTCTGATGCAATGAAACCTCCAAAAGGACATGAAAAATATACAGACAAATCTAAATGTCCATACTAATAGATGTAATAGCAACCTGAAATCAAAATAACTGATGGAAGTGCTGAAAAAAAAAAAGAAAAAAAAGAAAAGCAACCTAAAGGTGGATGTCCTTTTATGTCAAGTGAAAAAAAAAGAAATCCGCCTCTTGCTCATCTTGAAGAATAATATGATACTTATTACATCAGTCCTCTTAATTATCTTCTAGATACAAGAGGATTATGGATGCTTGCTTTTGATTCTAAAGAAATTAAAAAAGGTAATAGTTCATAACAATTATCCATATAGGTCCAATTAAAGACAGAAGAAAAATATTTGATTCTTATCCTATTTATTTGAAAAGTACTTTATTTCATGATGATGAAAATACTAAAAAGTTAAGATAATGTGAAGTTGCTTAAAGATTTTTTGTTTATGATAAGTTTAGAGAAAAGGGTAATTTATATTTATTAAAAAAGGCAATAAATTATTATAAAAATAAGAATATGAAGAGGCAATTCGTTATTATGAAAGAGCCCTTGGATGTTTCAGATATTTAGAAGTAGTTGAACCACCTGATTAAGATAGTGAGGAAGAGGAAACAACATAAGATATAACCAATTTAACCGAAAAAGAAAAGAAGGAACTTGAAGATATGAAAAAATCAGCTAAATAATATAGAAAAGAATAAAAAGATTTTAAAAAACAATATAAATCATTAATGACCATATATACAGATGAAAATGTTAAATATAGAGGTGTTGAACATATTCAAGTATTAAATCTAATAAAAATCAATTAAGGATGAAGCAGATAAAGAAATGTGCAATTCTATTATGTATGGTCTCTATTTGAACATGTCTGTATGTTACATGAAAATGTCCCACTTTGATTTAGCTAGAAAGATCTTAGATGATGCTGGTCTAATTTAAAAAGAGAATTCTTAATATTTATTTAGATATTCATAAGCCATACTTTATGATAAATGGTCAACATATAAAGATTTAATTAAAGCAAAAGATCTTATTGAAAAAGCTATAAATTTATCTAATGTTGAAAATATCTTTAAATAAGGTCCAGGAATTCTTAAATTGATGGGTTTAGAAAATGCTAAAGAAATTTATGTTGAACATGCTCACAATGTTATGGAAGCAATTAAAAAAAAAAAATAATGGGTAATCGATTTAATTGACCCTGTTTTTTAAAGAGCTAAAGAAATTGATGAAATTGAATAAGAAATGATAGAAGATGGCAAAGTTCCTTATGAAGAAGGTGTTACTGATATTTTTGATCCAGAAGATATCATTTAACAATAAAATGAAACACTTAAATAATTCTTATATCGACTTTGCATGTCTTAATTAACCTAAGAACATTAAGAATATGAAATTGTTAAAGAAATGGTTAATAAATATTACAGAATCATTGAATTCTATGCAGTATAACTTTATATTAATTCCTTAGGAATAAAAAAAATATGATTAAGTTAAAATAGCTAAGTAAGAACTCTAAAGATTATTGGAAACTGTCTAAACTATGTCATTCTTTATGAATTTAGATTTTATTGATTATGATAATGATGAATTACTCAAAGAATTAACTTAAAAATATTAAATTAATTTTGCTGATAAAAAATACATCAGAAGATTCATTCGATTATGTAGAGAATAAGTTACTGAACTCTTTGGATAAGGTAAATTCAACTTTGAAGTATTATTTAATATTATTTATAAGGTTTTTGAATATGCTATGAATGATTATTTCAAGAAAAAAAGAGAACAAGAAGAAAAATAAAGAGAAGAATATCTTAAATAAAATCCTTAGCCTGTTAAACCATAATAGCAATCCTCTTTCTTAAAGAAAACTTTGTTCTCAGCTGAATTCTGGATGCAAGTATAAATTCATTTTATTCTTAGATGTTTATCTTATTATTACTTATGGCAGGAATGTACTGCTTTAATAGTAACACAGGTTTTATTGGCAAACTATTTTCCCTTAAAAAATGATAGCATACTTAAATTGAAAAAAAGATCATTATATTATTAATTTAATAATAATTTTATACAAATTCATAATTTTGAAAAATCTAAAAGCATTTTATTTGTATTTATTCTAACAATAGAATCTGTTGAATTGGAATTTTATAAATCTAAATAAGCTTTTTCAGCATCTATTCTAAGCGCTTTAGCTAAATCTTTGCATTCAATTTTATCAATAAATGGCATATATTTAAGAAAAGTTTCTCCAAATCTTTCATCATTAACTCTATTTAAGATAGCACCTGCTCTGTGAATTGTCAGATATGGAAATTATTATTTTGTTAAAGCCTCTTCAACAAGTCCTTTAATTCTAGTATATAAAAACATAGATCCTTTATCTGCTCCAATTGAGGTTAATAAAGAATAATGAGGAATTGCTATATACCTTAAAAATAAAAATAAATACAATTTGCTTTTGCTATATTACCTCCATAGATTGGATAAGTGAGATCGACTTTTGTAAATTAAGCATCTCCTTCTTTTACTCTTGATCCAAGAACACAAAAAAAAGTATTAAAATTAGCAAACTTTTTCCATTCATCAGTCTATTCAAGTGTATCTAAATTTTAAACTTGTATTATCCTTAATTTATTCTTATCTTTAGTTTAATTAATAGATTATTACTAGGAAGTGTATCCCATTATTCTAATTTCCTACGAACTATTAATACTATTTCAGTCCATTTTGGAGAATTTGATAATTCAGTAACTAATTCCTAAAAAATTATATTATAATCTTTTTACCCTTCCTACAGCTCCTGAAGCACCTAAGATTACTCCTCTTAAATTAAATTGATCCATTATTTTTATAATTAAATTAATACAACGTTCTCATTTCTGAGAAATATTTTATAAAAGGAATTAAAATATAAACAATATAATCATTTCTAGAAGATAGATTACACTAACTCTACTTTTTCTTATGCTTTATTCTTATTTTTATTACTTTAGTTATTTTATGAATAAAAATGAACATATTCAGACTTAACAGCATGAGTAGATAAACTTTTACTGTATGTTTTAATTTCTTAAAATATAATTGAACTTCCATATTAGACTAAAGGAGCAGGATCTTCATTTTCTGATTCTGTTTAAGATTAATTACTTTCAGCTTTCTAAAATTTATACACAGAAGATTTTAAATTCTAAAAGTAACTTTATTTCATTTATTTAAAAAATCTACGAAAATATTCTTCAGTCTAATTATTAAGTAAACCATATAAAGCAAACAAATCTACTAATTTCATTATTCCAACTTAATTTTTTAGATCTTTTATAAATTTTTTATATTTATAAGTCTTTTTCATGTTTTTTGATATGCATTCATATAAATAACTTAATTATTGATTTTAAGTAATTTATGATATTTCTCCATAGTAAACAATTCTTGCCTAAAGCTGAGCTCCATTATAAACATTTTAAATTTCAACACTACAGTATAATCTCGATTAGGCACTTAAAGTATAAATGTATTTAATACCTTTATTTAATTCCTTAACGTAATTAAGATACCATTTCATGATAATCAATTTTAGGAGACAAAATAATTATCATATCATGAGCTAATGTTAAATATTCTTAAATAACAAAAGCTATAGGGGTATCTTAAATGTGAAGTAAATCTAAAAATTATTAACAGACTTACTTAGAATAACAGTATCTAATTTTTCTGTTATATCTGATTTAAATATGTAATTTACTTTATCTTAAGATTTTAGAATATTTAATGCATTAGTAATAATATTTAGAAATATTTTCGATTCTTAAATATAATAGACCTCTTAACTTGAAAGTGCATGTTTGATTAAAAAACTTCCTGTTGGATCATGAGCAATTAACAATTTATCATTCTTGACTCTCTAATAAGTTTGCTCTGTTATAAAATGTGGAACTAAATGTTTTACAAATTAAACTTCTTAAATAGGATTAATCTTTAAGTTAATTATAGTTAGATTACATCATAGAGCCTCTTTGTTTCATACAATACTTTCATTATAAATGGAGAAAAGGAATCTTTGCATGATGACGTATTAGCTTAATTAATGCTAATAATTCTAGCTAATAATCCATCTCCAAGATGCATAAGTCTCATTTGATCATCATTTGTCTTTGTTTCCTAAATTACAATTATACTTACTTCAAATTTAATTGCTGAAAGTTCAGTGTCATTTGATAATTAGATTTAAGACTTTTAATTGTTTACTTAATAATAACCATTTATAAAATCTGTATATTCCTTGAATTCTCTTTATTAATCACTTTTTTATATGAATTCTACTAATCAAAAATACATTACATTAATTTATACTATTTTCTATATTTGCACTTTAATCCTTATTCATAAATGGCTTTATTGATTTATTTCTCATATTTGCTTAAAGACTTGTAGCTATTTGTTAGTTCAGAGTTTCTTGGCTCTTTTCGTTTTAATCTGTTTCTCTTGGACCGCATAAGCAAAACATAAAATTAGAAAAATTAAATATTATATAATCCAAAAAGGAATTTCTATATACAAAATGATTAATACTTTTAATTAATCAGAAATAAATAATAAATGCATCATATTTAGAAAGAGATGAATATTTAATTATGAATTATTAATATATTTAAATGGAAAATTTTACATACAAACAATCTCATATATTTATTTTTTAAAATTAATTGAATTACAATCATATAATAATGGTTAAGTTTGTTTAAATCCTAAGTCTGAAGAATATGTTATCGAAGTTAATTATTTGCAAAGAGACACTGCTTCGATAAACTTCATTCTAGGCTTCCTCTCTCAATCAAACTCACTCATAAGAAATGCAAGTCAAAACAAATAATGAAGTTCTAAAAAATTTAGAATCAAAGTGCTCAAGTCTAAAATAAGAATCATAAGAAGAGTACATCTAAATTATGGAATAAACCATAAAACTCTTAGATTAGTAACTCTAACTAATAAACACAAGTATGATATAGATATTAAATATTTTAGTAATGAATAAGTAAAATAACAGAAATTAAATTAAATATTCTTCATTGAGATCAAATATTTTAGAAAAAGCTGCCAAAAATTTTTATGAAATATGGTAATTTGATTCTAAGAATATTGAGTACCTTAGAAAATATTTAGATGTATATATATATTTTCTATCAAAGATTATTAAATGTTTTAAAGGAACTTTAAGTGATCAATATCTTGAGGGACTTTGTAAATATGCCCAATCCACTTAAGATCATTAAGAATTGGCAGAAATCTATAGTCAAATCGAAAAGAAAAATTTCTCAGAAACATAAAAAAAATGTGCTATGACTCTTTTCATGTTAACACAAAATGAGATTTACTATGAGGATTTCCTTTTAAATGATTCCAATTTATCTGATTAATCATTTGAAATAAGAGTAATATATTTTATCATTATCTTAGTTTCATCTCTTTGCTACTCAATACTTTCAACGATAAAATTGCTATCATACTACAAAGTATCACAGATAATAATGTGAATCTATGTCATCCGAATATTAAAGATCAATTGCTCTAAGCAACTTGGAACTTTAATTGTCATTCATGAAAAATAAAAGCAATCACGGATTGTGATTTTGTAAACAATTTTTATATTTATTATAAATCTAATCATAATATTCATAGAAAGTTGTTTCTCTTTATCTTAATAAGTTGCCATCATTAAAGTTTTATTTATTAAAATTTAACACAAAATTATTTTGAAGAACTATTATTATAAATTTCAGTTCATTATTCATTAATTTATACTAGAGAATTTTTATTCCTCTAAAAATTATTATCTTTTTTGATAGAAATCTTGTGGTAACTTTAACTTACGAAGAAAATATTCAGGTCTAGTTTTTACTTAGTGAGAATTTAATAATATCTCCAAGAACTCTTAAACAATTACTTTTCTTCCATCATTTGATTCTTTATTTAATCTATTTTTTATCCAATTTTAGAATAAAAAACTAGTAGATTCTAATTATGATTCTTATTAAAATTCAGCTTGAAGTTTTTTCTGCAATTTTAATAGAACTTTATGCCTCGTTTAAGTAGCATAACTTTAATTAGAATTTCGAATCTAATTATCTTTATATATCTTTACTATTATATTATATTAAGCATAAGATTTCAACAGTTCTTATCCTCTAGTTATAGAAACTATTTCAACTTTAATCGGATTGTAGATTGTTGTTTTTTATGTCTAAAAAATAGAATTTTATTGAGATGCATTATTCTTAAGATTTGCAAATATTGCATCAAATTCTTATAATAATTTTTATTTTTATTCTTAATCTTAACAAATAAATAACATGTTTTAATCTCCAGCGATTAAAGTAAAATTTAAGGAAGGATTTATCTAACTTTCATACTACGTTTATAAATCCAAAAATGAATAAGTAATTAATCCCTCCTTCATAAATTTTTGATTTTCCTCACTTATTTTTGTCAATACAATAAGATCAGAACATAAATACAAATTAACAGTTTCTTCTTTTTATTAGTTAATCATTGTTAAAGATTCTGTCAATATAAATTTTCTAGTGGATTCTACAATTTACACATTAATTAGATTAAAAAACTTTTGTTATAATTCAAAAAGTGCTTAATTTCTAAGAATACTAAAATTAGTTGAAATTATAATTTTACTTACTTTCCTATAAGCAAATCAATCTATTATGTAACCTAAGAAAAAGAATTCAATGTTTTTTATAGATCATTATAATCAGGATGCTCTGTCCAAGTAAATTTTACTATACTCGTCAACAATAAAGAATATCTGGGTAATCTTTATACAGGTTTTATTAAAAATGAATTAAGATCACCTCCTTTAAAAGTATAAGCATCCTCTAATCTATTTAAAAAATTATCAAAATTCTAATATTTATCTCTCAAAATTTATATCTAATCAATCTTAAACTCTTATAAATATTGAAAATATATCTTAAAAAAAGGTATATATTTCTAAAATATATGACTAACGCAAGTGTTATCATAATATATTTCTAATTTCTCTAAAAATTTATATATATGAATACTTTGTAATTCTCTTAAAAATGATTTGTTTAAATTATATATCTAAATAATATTACTAAAAGCTTATTAAATTTCAATTTCTGGTAAAAGTTTTGTTTCTTGAACTATTTGAATGACTTACTCAATGACAATTTTCATATCTGCCAAATAAGACTATTCTGTATAAATAAGTTCTTCAAAAGCTTTTCTTCTTTTAATAGCTTACATTTTCAAATTTTTATAGTTTTTTTTTTATATCATCATTTTACAATAAGCCGAAATAACATTTAACTTCTTTCTTAAGCAAATCAATTTTATAAATACATTATATTAGGTTATAAGTAATCTTAGATTTTTAAACTAATATCAATTATATTTCTAGGTTCTAGTTAATTGGTTATTATTGTATGATTCACCTATTTAAAATCTTATATTAGGTTTTATTGTGAACGATCAATGTTTTAATTAATCATATTATTAATAAAAGGAAAAAAAATAATTAGAATTAGAAATAAATGATGTAAGAATTTAATTTATCCTCATTTATCTTTTTTGATTAGTATTTGAGAAACTAGATTACAAATTAATTTACTTAATTCTAATTAATTGGTAGATTAATAATTTTTTGATGAAGTCTGAACTTTATAAATAAAAGTAACTTAAAAAAAATAAAATGAGAGTAATTTTATATAAGCTTTCATCTTATTTTAAGTTTTTAATTTCAATAGTCAATTAGATAGTTCTTAATATTTAACAAGTAATAAAATATGGTTCTTTATTTTGGCTTTAAGTTAATAGGAACCATCATTTTATTACATTATTTTTTAAATTGCATGTAAATGATACTTTGTAATTGAATTTTGGAAGCAGAATTAAAACTACTAATGGAGTAATTCAATTTTTTTATTCAAAGCAAATAAAATCTATTAAAATATATGTGTTATTAAAAAAAAGGAATGTAGTTTGAATGAAATAGAAATATAATAAATAAGTACAAAAATAATGAATAATCAATACATAATTCTAGATGGATTAGTGACTAGTAATTTAAAGTCATTAAAATATCCTTCTTCTGCTAATTTTTCGTTTGTAGAACCAATAAGTTTGATTTGATTTGTTTGAATATGAACTCCTTTATGAATAACAATTCTAATAAATTTGCATGGAAGTGCTGATAATTTAATTCTTCTTAATTTATGTTAAGGAAAGAATTGTTTATTATGAACTGAAATAAAAGGGCCATTTTTGAATTCGCTGACATATACTGAGATTTCACATCCATATTTAAGATTTTCAATGAGTAAATATCTTATATTGCACATCTCACCTAAATCTAAAAGTATTTATTGAGGTGAAAAATCAGATTTTTAGAGAGATTGATTTCTAGAGTAGTGAGTCAATTGATTTAGTCCATATTGCTAAATAGGAATAGTACTAAAGGGAAGATTACTTTCAAAAAGAGAGTCCATTCAGTTAATAAATTAAATAATCAGAAAATAGCTAATTTTAAGTTGGCTCTATTTATAATAATAGTAATCTAGAATTCGTTTGGAGAGAAGACTGTTACATTTTCAAGGTAAACCAAGATATCCTCTTTTTTTTGAATTTTTTTGACGGGACTATGAATTTAGGGTTTAAGATCTTCTAGTTCATCAGTGAATATATCAGAAATGATTGAAGCTTTACATGAACCACTTTGATCTTTCAAAGTTATTTCAGTCGTATCTCCAAATTCTTCAATCTCATGTATTTCACAGATTATTGCTTCAATTTTTTTATTTCTATATTCTTAAATTTTGGACAGAAAAAATGAGTTCAAAGGATAAGGGAGTTTTGATCTTTCTTGTTGAAAATTGTAAACTTTATTATTATAGTTTAAATGTTGCAACATAATATTCCAGAGAGATGTTTTAGTTTGACCTTAATTAGGTTTTAATTTTGGAGTAGAAATGAATTGAAATTAGCTCTTGATTTCAATAGGTTTGTATGAAGTCTATAATTTTTTGCTAGAAGGTTCTTCTTTAGGAGGTTCAGGTTTTAAATTCTGTGTGATAAATGAATCGAAGTTTCCATCATCATCATCATTTGAAAAAAGAAAATTCATANGTTTGAATGAAATAGAAATATAATAAATAAGTACAAAAATAATGAATAATCAATACATAATTCTAGATGGATTAGTGACTAGTAATTTAAAGTCATTAAAATATCCTTCTTCTGCTAATTTTTCGTTTGTAGAACCAATAAGTTTGATTTGATTTGTTTGAATATGAACTCCTTTATGAATAACAATTCTAATAAATTTGCATGGAAGTGCTGATAATTTAATTCTTCTTAATTTATGTTAAGGAAAGAATTGTTTATTATGAACTGAAATAAAAGGGCCATTTTTGAATTCGCTGACATATACTGAGATTTCACATCCATATTTAAGATTTTCAATGAGTAAATATCTTATATTGCACATCTCACCTAAATCTAAAAGTATTTATTGAGGTGAAAAATCAGATTTTTAGAGAGATTGATTTCTAGAGTAGTGAGTCAATTGATTTAGTCCATATTGCTAAATAGGAATAGTACTAAAGGGAAGATTACTTTCAAAAAGAGAGTCCATTCAGTTAATAAATTAAATAATCAGAAAATAGCTAATTTTAAGTTGGCTCTATTTATAATAATAGTAATCTAGAATTCGTTTGGAGAGAAGACTGTTACATTTTCAAGGTAAACCAAGATATCCTCTTTTTTTTGAATTTTTTTGACGGGACTATGAATTTAGGGTTTAAGATCTTCTAGTTCATCAGTGAATATATCAGAAATGATTGAAGCTTTACATGAACCACTTTGATCTTTCAAAGTTATTTCAGTCGTATCTCCAAATTCTTCAATCTCATGTATTTCACAGATTATTGCTTCAATTTTTTTATTTCTATATTCTTAAATTTTGGACAGAAAAAATGAGTTCAAAGGATAAGGGAGTTTTGATCTTTCTTGTTGAAAATTGTAAACTTTATTATTATAGTTTAAATGTTGCAACATAATATTCCAGAGAGATGTTTTAGTTTGACCTTAATTAGGTTTTAATTTTGGAGTAGAAATGAATTGAAATTAGCTCTTGATTTCAATAGGTTTGTATGAAGTCTATAATTTTTTGCTAGAAGGTTCTTCTTTAGGAGGTTCAGGTTTTAAATTCTGTGTGATAAATGAATCGAAGTTTCCATCATCATCATCATTTGAAAAAAGAAAATTCATAATTTAATTAATTGATTAATTGTACTATAAATATATATAAATAGATTTCATTTTTTAGCTTAGTAAGCAGTCAAGTCTTTGTCTATTTATTTGATTTATGTATCATGTTTGAAATGTTTTCATCTTTTAGATCTACAGCTTATTAAAAGAGATTAGAGGGATGACCAATATATTATTAATTACTACCATCCTAAAATAAGAATAAATAGAAAATAATACATCAGAATTAGCAATAGCAACATCCCTAATTAACTCTATACCATATTTTTCAAAGTCTTCCTTATTTATACAATTGTGTTACTGCTTTAAGAATAAGTTTTTAGGTTTTTCATCCTCTAAAAATCAAACAGACATAAACTCAATGTTTTTCTAGTAATGTTATTTTAAAAAAAAATAAAAAAGTTTCAGAATTTATTAAAATTTTATTATAAACTTTCAATCACTTTCCAACTCTCAAATGCTTCCATTATTTCTCGTATTTATTTAAATGAATTTGAGTCATTGTTTTTTTAAATCTTTCTTTTCTACAATTAGGTTATTCTAGAAAATCCAAATTATCTCCAAATTTTAATTTTATTTCCTATAAACTTTCAACTCTTGTTGAACTTCCTCTCTTTTCCATTGATTTCAATAACTCACTCATAAAGTTCTATCCTCTCTCCCTTCCCTTTTCAAATTTCGGTATATGTTATGTCTGCTCATTGAATTACTCATGTTTTCTTATTGTTCTTTCCATTCGAGCTTATTAATATGCTAATTATTTATCCTCATCGTTTATGGTCTCTTAACCTTAAGGCTTCTACACTTACCAAATACAAAATCATTACTCATATTCCATTTTTCACTCTTATTTGTTAACAAAAACCCTTCAGTATATTAGTTTTCAGATATTACATTTACCTAAAATCTAAATACTTAAATGAACGATTAGTTTCGTTTTGGAAACTACATCCAAACTTCTTCTTTGACTAACTATTATTTCCAATATCTTTCTGAATATACTTTTATCTATTATTTTTGAATCTATTTGTTAGAAACAATTGAATCTATTCTGAAGTCTCTACTTTAGGTTCCAAAAGATCAGGATTACAGATACCTTATTCTTGTTGTTTATTCAAAATATTGTCACTCTAGTCTATCATATTTTCTAAATATTTTACTCTACCCTTCTTTCTTATAGTTCGTGCTTATTTGTATTCTTTAAACCCAAGTATCTGCTTAAGTTATTATTACACTTCAAGTCCTCTTTTTGTGACTGTAATCCTCTCAAATTCCATTTTTAATAATTAAATGTTTAATATGTTCAAAAAGAAAGAGCAATCATAATAATAAACAGCATCCCCTCCATCCCCACCACCTACATCAACTATTTAATAGTAATAATAAGTTGTATAATAACCTCCTAATATTCCTATTCAATAACCAGCCCAAAAAGGATCAATGTTCAAAGGAAGTCTTAAGGTAAAGGCACAACCTCCTTTAACCCAAGAAGTTTAATAATAACAGCCGTTACCTCAAACATATCAGTCTTAGTTAGTTTAATCTTAATCCAATTCAGACGTTCTATCCCCTGAAAGTGATGCTTATAAATAGTAATATAATTAAGTGGAAACATCAATCATTTAAGAAGAATCAAATATCGAACAAAAAATTGAAGTCAAAATCAATGTTGACGAAATCAAAAAGAAACCAACNCTTTCAATCACTTTCCAACTCTCAAATGCTTCCATTATTTCTCGTATTTATTTAAATGAATTTGAGTCATTGTTTTTTTAAATCTTTCTTTTCTACAATTAGGTTATTCTAGAAAATCCAAATTATCTCCAAATTTTAATTTTATTTCCTATAAACTTTCAACTCTTGTTGAACTTCCTCTCTTTTCCATTGATTTCAATAACTCACTCATAAAGTTCTATCCTCTCTCCCTTCCCTTTTCAAATTTCGGTATATGTTATGTCTGCTCATTGAATTACTCATGTTTTCTTATTGTTCTTTCCATTCGAGCTTATTAATATGCTAATTATTTATCCTCATCGTTTATGGTCTCTTAACCTTAAGGCTTCTACACTTACCAAATACAAAATCATTACTCATATTCCATTTTTCACTCTTATTTGTTAACAAAAACCCTTCAGTATATTAGTTTTCAGATATTACATTTACCTAAAATCTAAATACTTAAATGAACGATTAGTTTCGTTTTGGAAACTACATCCAAACTTCTTCTTTGACTAACTATTATTTCCAATATCTTTCTGAATATACTTTTATCTATTATTTTTGAATCTATTTGTTAGAAACAATTGAATCTATTCTGAAGTCTCTACTTTAGGTTCCAAAAGATCAGGATTACAGATACCTTATTCTTGTTGTTTATTCAAAATATTGTCACTCTAGTCTATCATATTTTCTAAATATTTTACTCTACCCTTCTTTCTTATAGTTCGTGCTTATTTGTATTCTTTAAACCCAAGTATCTGCTTAAGTTATTATTACACTTCAAGTCCTCTTTTTGTGACTGTAATCCTCTCAAATTCCATTTTTAATAATTAAATGTTTAATATGTTCAAAAAGAAAGAGCAATCATAATAATAAACAGCATCCCCTCCATCCCCACCACCTACATCAACTATTTAATAGTAATAATAAGTTGTATAATAACCTCCTAATATTCCTATTCAATAACCAGCCCAAAAAGGATCAATGTTCAAAGGAAGTCTTAAGGTAAAGGCACAACCTCCTTTAACCCAAGAAGTTTAATAATAACAGCCGTTACCTCAAACATATCAGTCTTAGTTAGTTTAATCTTAATCCAATTCAGACGTTCTATCCCCTGAAAGTGATGCTTATAAATAGTAATATAATTAAGTGGAAACATCAATCATTTAAGAAGAATCAAATATCGAACAAAAAATTGAAGTCAAAATCAATGTTGACGAAATCAAAAAGAAACCAACAGGCTTTGGTTTCTTAAAAAAAAAATAACCTGAACAACCACCTCCTACAGATGAATCATTATAAGAATAGGTAGAAAGCTAAATGATTTATGGAATATAAGTTAAATAAAATTAAGTACAAGACGCCAATAATTTATAGGAATAAATATAAGAATAGTCTTTATAATCAAATTACTCTCCAATTTAAAATAAAGATCATAGTTTTAATGATGATTAAAATAAATAACTTTAGAAATAAATTGAATAAAATGAAAAAGAAATCGAATAATAATAATTATTATAATAATAACAATTATAATTATAATAATAATAATAACAACAACAACAATAATAATATCAATAATCTAAATTATAATATCAATAGTAATAATAGCAGGAATAAAAATTATTTTAATCTAATTCACCACTAAAGAATAATTTTATAAATAAAAGCTAAAATAATTCAAACTCCATGAATTCTCAACTTGATAATTCTTATGTGAAACAACATTAAATGATTATGGATGAATTGGAATATTTCTAGAGTGAAGTTAATAAAAAGAAAGCTCAAATTTACATTGCTCAATAAGAAATAGAAAAGCGCATTCTTTGTTATTAATAAAAATTATAAGATTGTAACAGCCGTCTTACTCAACTCTCTATAGAGTAACAAGTTTGTGTATAATAAGAATAGTTTGAAAGAGCAGAAGAAATAGAATAATGTTTAAAATAAATTTAGGAAAAAATTACACAAATAGATAACATAATTAAATAAGAAGAATAATAATACACTAAGTTATAGGATGAAAAAGAAAATTTAAGAGGAGAAGAATATCCTTTTTATTAAGAAACCGAATAAAGACTTGAAGAAATTGAACGATTACATATCAAATATAGTGATTAATATAGATTTGAAGGATAGAATTAAATTAAGAAATTATAATAACATATAGAAGAAGAGAATGAAAGAGTTAAAATCTAATAAATACATACTGAAATTGATAGTAAACATTTGGATGAAGAGGAATAACATCTAAATTAAATAATGGATAATTAAACTAAAGAATATAGAATTGAATAGGATCAATTAATTAGTAAAAAGTCAAATTTAGAATAAGAAATAGCTGAATTGCAATAGTTATTAAATCAAAAAAAAAATGAATTATTAAAAGTAAATGTTGATTTGAATTCAACTAAAGAGAAAATCTAATAGGTCTAATAAAAATTTAATCTATAACTAGCAAAAGTCTAAAATAAAAGGACAAAACTTAATGATGAGCTGAATAGTTTAGCAACTGAAAGAGCTTAAATTGAAGCTCTTGAAGGAGATAATCTTAGAAAATAAAACGAATATAAGAATAAACTTGAATATTTGGCTTAATAATTGGAATCGATAAAAGAGAAAAGAAATGAGCTTATTAGAAAAGCAAATCAAGTTCCTGAGTAATGTTAATAAGAATTGGACGTAACATTCAAATATTAAGAGGCTAAGAAAGCTAGTCTAGAAGCATTAAGAGAATTAGCATAAGTATAAAGGTAAATTGATGAATTAAATTACAAGAGGAATATGGGACAATCTTAATTACATGAAATTCTCAATAAAAAAAGTGAGCTTTAAAAAAAACTACCTAAAATGATTGATGACAAAGCATAGTTAGTATAGAATAAAAATTTTAAAGGTGCTGCTTAAATTAATGAATAAATAAAAGAGGTATAAAGACAGATTTCTTAATATGAAGAGAAAATTTCTGAAAATCAAAATTTAGAAACCTAAATTCTTAAAGAAATAGATGAAATAGAAGATTCTTTCTTAACTAAACAACATCAATATTAACAATTATAATAAAATACAGAAATATGTAGATATTTTGTATTAGAATTGAAGTTGTAAGAAATTTAATAAATTGATTACTTTGGTTTATCTCAATTAACCTCAGATGTATTATTATAGATATATTTAATTTTAGATGAAGAATGAATTAGAGCAATTATTTAATAAATATTAGGATTTAATTTATGCAAATCGTAAAATATCCACTGATAATGTAGATTAGATTTAAGATCATTAATAAGAAGCTGATATTTAAGTTATTTAACAAGAATATTAATAAGACAATTCCTTAGAAACAGGTTAACAATTAAATAATCAAATTGAAGAACAGCAAATTGAATAAAATTATGATTTAGTTCAACATTAATAGCAATAACATAAAGAAGATGAGATTGAAATGAGTGAAGAATAAAAATAAATTTATATAGAAGAACAGAAATAATTATATTAAGAAATTTAATAATAGATGAAGTAATTAGAAGACTAAGTATAAGATTATGCTTAAGTAATTCATTTTATTAATTTAAGAAAGAGCAATATGAGGAAGCTGACTAGATTTAATAGGAAGTAGATAGATTGACAAATTAAGCAAATGCAATTCAACTAGAACTTAAATAGAAATTCAATATTGATAGTTTAATTGCAGAAGAAGAATAGAATTGATGTGTTTTTTAATATTTATTATTGATTAATATCAAAAACGGAGAATAAACTAATTGATGAATCTATATAAATGGTAATTTATATTAATAGATGTTCAAATAAGCTCAAATAGATCTGTCTTATTATTATTATTATTATTATTATTATTATTATTATTATTATTATTATTATTATTATTATTATTATTATTATTATTATTATTAGAAGGTTCATCAAAATTTAAAAGATCAACATCTTATAATTATTATTATTATGATTATTATTATAATTCTTTTTTATTATTTTGATTATTTTCATCTTGTTAGTCTTATGCTTATGTATCTGGTTTTTCTTCTCCTTTATAAATTTTAACATTCTATTAATTGCTATAGAATGAATATGATTAAATACTTGATTTTAATTTTAATGTTCTTGTATAATTAATGGGGTAATTTATGAAATAGATTGCTGATACTTCCCATATTTTCCAAAGCTACAACTAAATCTTAGGTTTCCCATAAGCGTAGATCCTTTGAAAAATTTGAGAAGGTTCCACTATTAAAGCAAACTAAGTTCTTAACAACTTCAGGATCTGTTGATAATAATCTCCAATAAATATAAGTTCTATCTCTCACATCTGGATTAAATGAATCTTTAGCAGAAGTGATCAATTATTAAATTAGAGTTGCACATTATGATGGATATTTAAGATATAACTAAACTGCTGAAGTGAGTAATTAAAGTTAAACTAATCTATCTTCCATTTAAAAATTATCTACATATTCTTTCATTTTTTCAACTGATTTAGGAATGAATTCTCCAAATTCTCCTAAAATCCAGGCACATGCACTCTATTTATAAATAATTATAAATTACTTTTGATTCTGGTTCATTTGCATAATCAACAATAGAATAAATGATTTTTAAACTCTCATCATGCTTATACATTTATTTATTCTTTTTATAAATAAGTTACATTTATATAAGTAATTCTTAAACAGGTTCTGTAGGTTATTAGATATTTTTAGCCAATTCAACCAAAATAGAAACAGCTCTAAAATTTTATAGAATAAATTTACTTATCTAAAGCTTTGTCATAAGTGATTGCAATTTTTCCAATTGATTTAATAGTCTTTCTAACAAAATGAGGATCAGCTTCATTTAAATAAATGAGAAGTTCATTAAGAACCTGTCCAAAGTTTTTAGAATCACAAATTCTAACCATAATATCTAATTTTTCATATTTGATATAATAGGGTTCATTAATGGAACAGAAAAAGACTTTAACATCATTTTCAAATAGAATTGGGAATTTTTGTAAAATCAAAGATATATTTCTTAAGATAGTATATTAAACTTCAGGTTAATTCCAAGATAATAAAGAAATTAAAGATGGTGCCACTTTCTTACATAGATTTTTAACTAATTCTCCATTATCCAAAAAATCCAAATATTTAAGTATTACTTTGACAGCACAGAATGTTACTGTTGGATTAATATGACTAAGTCTTGGAAGTGTTCTTTCTATAATAATTTCAGCTTATTTTGAATCCTAAGGATTGTAAGTAGCTAAATAATCCAAAATAAATATTTATCCCCATTCTATACATTCATCAACAGCTAACAATAACTTTTAGATGATCTTCTGATTTAAATTGATAAGCTATTTACCACTAACTACCTCAATTTCTCTCATTGATTAAATCAAATTAGCCAATACCAAAGCATTAGATTCCTTCTCTAATAATTTCTGCAATAATTCTAATAGTGCAGGACATATTTCAGGTGACACTTCATATACCTAATGTGATCATTTTTTTAATACTTTTGGAACACATAAAACAGCAGTTTTACGAACATATGGATCATCATCTTATATGCAATCTTTTAAAGGCTCAATTAAATATTCATTAAGTTTTGGTACTCTCAAACATCCAAAAGTTCTTATAGCAAGTGCTCTTACTAAAGGATTTTCTGATTTTCTCACATCTTTTCTAAAATTTTATATCACCATAATGGCATCGTCAGGCTTTTATCTGGAATAATTAACAATGTATAAATATATCTACCTAATAATCATAGATAATTACAAGCTTTTTCATCTCTATATCATTAAATTCTAAACATTTTATAACAGATTGAAATAAATCTGATACGTCTTTACCTACTGTCATATAAGCAATCACTTTCTTTACAGCCTATACTATTTACAGTAATCCTTACTTCTTTCTTCTTCTCAAAATTCAAATCATTTAAATCTGCATAAAGCTCTTACAATTCTCCACGCTATGGATTATTTCCAAAATAAGCCATTTAAATATTAAAAAATAATATATTAAAACTTAATAAAAGTCATGCTACTAATTCTTTAATGCCTTCTAATCCACCTTTTTTAATACTAAAATATCTATCATCATTAGGAATATCATCTTCTGTTGGATTTATTCTTATCATTATAGATTATTTTATTTTATCAAGAATTCTATCACCTAAATTCCTAATACTTGGAATTGAAGTTCCTGCACCAATCTCTATTACACATACCTTCTTATATTTTTATTTCTCTAAAAATCCAAAAAATCTTGATTCTTATTATTCATAAATAGTAGAGATCCAATCCCAATCACCAAACATCAAAATATTTGGTCTTAATAAATTTTTGCATTCACATTATGGTAATGGATCAGCTGCTCTAAATTTCTCTAAATCTATTGATAAATTTTAGAACTTTTCAGCATCATATAATTTATCGCAAGGAGTACATTAGAATTTATGAATAGATCCATGAATTTCATAGACATTATTACTTTCGAAACCAGCTTTCTAAAATTGTCCATCCACATTACTTGTTACTACAAAGTAATCTTTATTTAAACACATTTTTTTAAGTATCTAAAATCCTTCATGTGGAATTGTATTTTGATACATATGTAATCGATGTCCATAAAATCCCCAAAATAAATTTGGATTTTATACCATAAATTATGGATTAGCACAATCAGTAAATCCAAATTTATTTTCAAAAGGTCTGTAAACTTTCCAAAATCCATTATTTCCTCTAAAATCAGGCAGGCCCGAATCAACCCCCATTCCTGCTCCAGCTGTGATTATAAATGCTTAACACTCTTTGATATATTTTTACATTTATAAAATTATTGGAATTAAAAAAATTTTAGAATTAATTTCATTTCATAAGATATTTGTTTTAAGAATAAGTTTGTTTATTTTCAAATTAAAATATTCTCATTGTAAGGAACAACTTGCTATCTCAAAACATAGAATCTGGATGTGGATTGATAGATTGACTGCTTGTAGTTTAGGAAATTTTTAATAGGAAATAATTAAAAGTACCTTCCAATTTTAATAATTCTTTTAATTCCATTTAAATTGATGTGTTGAAAGAGATTAATTCTAAGATTAAAATGAAATTGGATTGGAGGAGTTAGAAAAATTTTGAGAAATAAATAATAAAGATATCAAAATAATATTTAAAAATAAAATATTTGTTTGTAGAGAGTTGAGAAGAGAACTCAGAAAGGTTAATATTTATATATTTACAAATACTACAAAAGTACCTAATCCATTTGGTTATGATGATGATGATATTGGACATGAAAATGAAGATCATGTCCATTATCATGAAATAAAACATATAGGTAGTAGACCAAAAGTTGAATATCATACAATAACTACATTTTGAAATCACAAAAATTTATATACTTATTTTGAATGTCATAAAAATAAATGAATAAATAGAAGATCTGGATATATTTATTACACAGATGTAGATTATAATGAGTCTCATGACATGAACTTTAAAAACTTCAATAACGTTTGTATATTTAAGAATGCTTGTTATCATTATAAAGGGGGATAAGTTTTAAATATCAAAGTATCCAGATGAAGATCATTGGAGAAACACTCATCCACCACCTTTGAATTTTCAGATAGTGAATTCCAATTTTAATAGAATATTAGGATACTAATGATACAGAACCTTATTAAGATTATCATTCATCAAGTGGAAGATTTTTGATAGACATATGTCAAATACAAGATTTATGGTTTGATATTAAATATGGAAAAAAAAATAATTTATAAATGGTCAGGATGCAATTAACTTTTAATAAATATTTGAAATTATAAATAATTATTATACAATTATATAGCTATTTGTATTATTAATATTAAATTCATTCAAAAGAAGTGGCTTCTTTCTTTTTTGTTAATTACATTCCCTTTTTTGGAGCTGATTTCACATTCAATTTTTATTAAACTTAGGATTGAGTACTTAAATTTTCATTTAATACTTCAGGTTTAGGTACTGGATTTACCTTTTCTAAATTCACTTACAATAATCATACCTTCATTCTATGGTAATTTGAACGCATTATCAATAGCTTTAGATTACTTTTGACTTTTCTTCTATGCCAATTCTTCTTATCTTTTCCTTTCCATTTCCATTTAATGTTTTTTAGCTTATTCTTTTGCTTCATTTTCCTAAATTAATTTTATATTCCATTACTCTTGCTTTTGTTAACATCAAATGAATCTTTTCTTCAGAACTTTCCATCTCTAAAGCTGTCTACACTTAACTTGTCGTTGTACTCTCTCTCAATCCTGCTGATATAATATCATCTATTGCTAAAAGTATTTCAAAACTATTCTTTTTTATAGACTCTTCACTAACTAATCTTCAGTATCTATCATACCTTATTAACAGATATCAGAAAGAACATTCTTCAAAATTCTTAATACTTCTAAATCCTCTATTATATTGCTATTTTTTGATGTAATCAAAACTATATAAATATTATCTATTGGTGTATATATGTATCTTAAATTCTCATGGTCAATAAATGTATGCTATTAAGTTGGCGAAATCAATTTTGGAAAATTGCGAACTTACTAATTATTTAACTAAAATTTGTACTTCTTTCAATTCATTTGTTGTAATTCCTTAGAATTATCTTCCAATATACAGAATTCCATTTTTATCACATATTGCAGCTGAGATAATTACCATCTTACGTGTATTAATTAAAATTATTATATCAAATTTATTTTATTTATTATTCTTGGTTATTCTTCTTACTCAAACAAATAAAGAATTCTTATTTATTAATCTACATTTAGAATTCCAATAATAAAATTTAAAGAATTTCATGTATATTTAAAAATTATTGATCAGTTTTTAAAATAGATAATCATTCTTGTCCTATTGAAAAATATAAATTAGTTTAATCCACTATTCTTGAATAAATATTTCTTTTTTCATTCAATTAATTTTATTAAAGTGTTTATAATAAAATAATTATAATTGTAAACATAAAAACATAAAATTGAATATTTCATATGATGTTAATGAGTTAACTTATGTTTTTTATTAAATTTGTATTAATAAATAAATGAACTCCTATAATAAATATAGATTGGTAGTCCTGTCTGTTTGAAAAGGAACAAATGTGAGATTATATTAATGTATAAAAACGGTATTTAAATAAATATTTTAATTATTGAACAAAAGAATGAAAGGTATATCAGGAGTATTAGTAATTCTGCTTTTAAGTCAGAGTGTTTTATGTAGCCCAAAGAAGATCAATACAGATTTTTTGAATTTACTTAGTTCTAAAACAAATGTAATGAGTTCTTAGGATGCTATCCAATCAGTGCTTATATTGTTAGAAGATCTTTAAGGAGCAAATGTAGAAGCTTAAGATAAAGCTGATCTTACATTTTAAAGATTTGAATAAGCCATATTGTAAGACATCAATGAGTTCTCTGGAATAGTGAATGTAAATTCAAAGAGTGCAGCTGCAGCTCAATAAGATTTGGAAGCTGTCGAGTAATTGTTTATAATTCAACTTAAAGTCTTAAAATCCAATAAACAACAGACTACTTGAATTGGAATAACAAAAGATACAAGGCAAACGAAGTTAAACTTGAAAACTTAGCTGAATAAAGATGTGAAGCCAATGCATTATTCATTGATACATTGAGAGAATACAAGAATGCACTTTCTGTCCTTGATTGGGTCAGAAGTGATGCTCAAAACAAATAAAGTACTTTAATAGAGAAGAGTCATATTGGAGATTATGCAGAGAAATTAAGCAAATATGCTAATCTATTTGAAGAATAAGCTGTCTCAGATTTTGTTAAATTAGGTGAAGAACAAACTTCATTTGCTTAAACAAGTAAAACTATCATAGTAGCTAATTAATTTAGGATAACATGGTAATGGTGAATAAATAGCTTCATTAGTAGAAAAAGATGTTGTAGCAATTATTTAATAATTAATTGAAAAATTAAGAGAAACTATCAAAAGTCTTGAAGAATAAGAAATTCAATCTGCCAATGATTTTGCTGATTTTAAGACTAATTTATTAGCAGAATAAGAATCTCTCAAATAAGAATATGATGCTAAAGCAAAATTTTTGAATTCCTTATAAAATGATAAAGAACTAGCATCAGATATCTTAACTAAAAAGAAAGAACTATAAGATTAAAGTATGAGAATCTTAAGTTTAACTTAAGGTATATTGAACTTTTAATTAATTTAGAGGAATATAACTATAAAAAGAAATTATATAACTCTGAAAAAACAAAAAGACATGAAGAAAATTAGTTATTAGAAGAATCACTTCTAATCTATAGAGAAAAGATTGCTACTGTTAATGAATACTTGAAAAAGAGAGTCAACGAGTATGTTGGAGAATCTTTAATCGAAGAACATGCTGTTAGCAATCAAGCTCCAGTTCAAAATAGAAAAGGAAAATAATGATAAAAAAACACACATTAAAATTATAATTATTCTAAAAGTTGCATTTTTAATTTAATATAATTTTTTTTAGTCTTAAATAAATGAAAAATTAATCATTCCAAACTTATTCTAATGCTACAATGTCTTTGGTGCTGATCTGTTCATCTATTTTTATTCGATCAGACTCAAATCATCTTTTCATTATTTTAAGACATTGATTTTACAATCAAATTTATATCTTAATTCTTTATATTGAACTTTTCTAGAAGCCTTTATGATATATTACTGTTTTATTTTATATTACTGCCTAATAATCTTTATTGAATATTTTTTCTTGTTAAACAATCAATTTTTTTATCTTATTTGAATATTGATTAATTAATATTCGCTCTTCACATGATTATAATTCATCTCACCCTATGTTTATTTATTTAAAATGAATTATTTTAGAATATTTTAAGTTAATCAATTTTTAATCTTAGATTTAAATACTAAAGTAT
>CAJJDN010000039.1:268683-309487 GCA_905182985.1 Paramecium sonneborni
CTTGAAAACTTAGCTGAATAAAGATGTGAAGCCAATGCATTATTCATTGATACATTGAGAGAATACAAGAATGCACTTTCTGTCCTTGATTGGGTCAGAAGTGATGCTCAAAACAAATAAAGTACTTTAATAGAGAAGAGTCATATTGGAGATTATGCAGAGAAATTAAGCAAATATGCTAATCTATTTGAAGAATAAGCTGTCTCAGATTTTGTTAAATTAGGTGAAGAACAAACTTCATTTGCTTAAACAAGTAAAACCATAATAGTAGCTAATTAATTTAGGATAACATGGTAATGGTGAATAAATAGCTTCATTAGTAGAAAAAGATGTTGTAGCAATTATTTAATAATTAATTGAAAAATTAAGAGAAACTATCAAAAGTCTTGAAGAATAAGAAATTCAATCTGCCAATGATTTTGCTGATTTTAAGACTAATTTATTAGCAGAATAAGAATCTCTCAAATAAGAATATGATGCTAAAGCAAAATTTTTGAATTCCTTATAAAATGATAAAGAACTAGCATCAGATATCTTAACTAAAAAGAAAGAACTATAAGATTAAAGTATGAGAATCTTAAGTTTAACTTAAGGTATATTGAACTTTTAATTAATTTAGAGGAATATAACTATAAAAAGAAATTATATAACTCTGAAAAAACAAAAAGACATGAAGAAAATTAGTTATTAGAAGAATCACTTCTAATCTATAGAGAAAAGATTGCTACTGTTAATGAATACTTGAAAAAGAGAGTCAACGAGTATGTTGGAGAATCTTTAATCGAAGAACATGCTGTTAGCAATCAAGCTCCAGTTCAAAATAGAAAAGGAAAATAATGATAAAAAAACACACATTAAAATTATAATTATTCTAAAAGTTGCATTTTTAATTTAATATAATTTTTTTTAGTCTTAAATAAATGAAAAATTAATCATTCCAAACTTATTCTAATGCTACAATGTCTTTGGTGCTGATCTGTTCATCTATTTTTATTCGATCAGACTCAAATCATCTTTTCATTATTTTAAGACATTGATTTTACAATCAAATTTATATCTTAATTCTTTATATTGAACTTTTCTAGAAGCCTTTATGATATATTACTGTTTTATTTTATATTACTGCCTAATAATCTTTATTGAATATTTTTTCTTGTTAAACAATCAATTTTTTTATCTTATTTGAATATTGATTAATTAATATTCGCTCTTCACATGATTATAATTCATCTCACCCTATGTTTATTTATTTAAAATGAATTATTTTAGAATATTTTAAGTTAATCAATTTTTAATCTTAGATTTAAATACTAAAGTATCACATAATAGTTATTCAAATATATTAAAGTATTCTTTAAAATTATCTTTTGCGCAGTAAATTTTTTCTACCTTAGAGAAATGAAATTCAAACATAAGAATCAAAAGTTATTGATAAAAATAAATCCTATTATGATTTTTCTGTTCCTCTCAAGTTTTTATTATATTTAATTTATCATATAATAATTTTAATTTTCTTTGTATTCAATTATTAAACAAATGAAATATTTACTACATTAATGCAAAAATATAATGCGTTAAATAGTTCTCCCTGCTCATCAAATAGATTAAATTTCTTTATTAATTTATTAATCTTCATTTTCTTGATTTTATTTTTTTGATTTTCTTTAAACCTACTCCAATTTTTAATCATTTTCAATATAGATCAATTAATGTGTATATAAATATTATTGTACTATGTTTATTAATGATATCAATAGAAGAAACCAAGGATTTTGCCTCCAATGTGTCTTTATCTAGCTTCTTCATGTGTTAAAATTCCTACATTAGTAGTTAGTACAACACAACCAAACTATCTGGCTGGGAGAATGTTATTAGCCCATCTTTCAAATTCTCCCAATGTAACATCATATCTGGGTGAGATCACACCACATTTATTGATGCGTCCTAACATTTTTTCAATTGTTACCCAATAGTTCAACAACAATCTTGCCACTTCTATGATCATCAACAATTTCAAATTCACCAATGTACCCATGTCTTTGCATAACTTATAAGAACTTCACAACCAATTTTGATGTAGGTCTAATCAACACTTACTTTCTTCCTTATCTTAAATATGTTAGGACAAAAACTACAACCTTTCAGCATTCACAATAGATCGGAGGCAATCATTCAAAACATTCATTTTCACCATTCGTCAATAAATTTTTTTTTTTAATTTTTTAAATCTTATTTTAATATATTTTATGTGCAAAATCCCCTGTATTCTTTTCGAAATTCATATTATTTTTAGTAAATCAAGTATCTAGATTTATATTTCACTTTCTAATTTACTTAAATTAGACTTTATCAATGAGTCTTTTTCAAAATTTTTGTTTTTTCATATCATTCGATTTTTTTTAGTATTCATACCCTAAAGAGAGCATCACAATAAAGTGTTCTTTCTCATTAGAAATTAAATAAAATATTCTTAAATTTCTTAATAATTTTTTACACAAATTTTCAGATGAATGCTAATTAAGAATTTCTCTGTTTTGAGTAAAATGAAGAAATAAGTAAATAACTAATAAACTTTAATTGAGTGAAGGGATTAGCATAATCGAACAAATATACTGAAATAATCGAATTTTGTGATCGTCAGATAGCTTTAATTCAGGTAGCATAAATTGTTCAATAAGATAGCTCAGGTTTAATTTTTATTTTATTAAGCATTAAAATAGAGGAACCCCTTGATTTTTGCAAGGTAAGTAGTTAATCAAGCGGGAGTTTCATCCTTGCTAAAATTGATTCTTATGTTTCAAAATTTCAGATTGAAAGTGCATATGAATTTTATTTTAAAAAGAAAAGTATATGCAATGTAATTTAGTAAAAACCCTACGCATTTTAGAATATTATTAAGAAGCAATCCAATGCCGACAATTAATGAATAGTCTATTGGTAAAAAATAATTCTTAACACTTTTAAACATTAATTGAATTAGGTAAATTTCACAATATGATTAGCCTCATCATTATATAAGTAGGGGAAGGTAGAAGAGTTTATTTAATAGTTGGGTCTAGATATTGAGTCAAACAAAAAAGACATTTAATACTATAAATAATTAGGTTTAATGTTTAAATATTTTTAAGTGAAGAATCTAAAGGATTAAGGTTTAATTGAAGAAGCTATTGCTTGTTTAGATTATGGAATATAAAACAATTAAACTCTAGAGAAATTTAAACTTAAAAAAGGTTTTATTATTATTTTATATTTCTAAGCAAAGAATCTAATTTATAAAGAATAATATGAACAAGCAAAAAAAAACATAAATTAAGTATTGTGATAAAGATGAATAAATCAACATTAAAAAATCAATAATTTTATATTTATTAAATGAAGCAATCTTTCCATATTCTAAGATAAATTGGACAATCAAATGTTTATAATGATTTACTATTTGATATTATGAATTTTTAAATAAGTAAAAGTCTAGATATATTTTAGTTATATTTAAAATACTAATGTATTGACAAAATCATTAAAAAGTAAGAATACGAGATGATATTACAAATTTAATCAAAACAATATGTCAATTCGAATTTATTATAATAGATGATGATTGTTTAAAAGGACGATATGAAATTGCATTATCAAAATGGCCTAGAATTTTTCAACAACCTATAAAATTTAAAAATGATTAATTAATTAAAACAACAACGCTTTAATGAAACAGAAGAGTAAATTTTAAATATAAGTATGTAATTGTTGAGTCAATAAATAATGTTAGTAGTGATGAAGTTGGGTTGAAACAATGAATAAAAGTAATGCTTATTACCTTGACACATTGTAATAAAAAGAATCATATCTTGATGCAACTAATATGTTTATATATTTATCAAATAAAAATTTAACTATATTGTTCAGATAGTTTGTGAACCAATAGATAATTAGCATCTATAGAATTATTAAACGATGATAAAAATAGGAAATTTTGAATTATTTTGGAGAGAGCAACCAAAAAAAAATGTTTAAAGTTTACCTTATTAGATTATTAGGTTTGAATAAATTAATATAAAATTTTTATAAAATATAATTGTAATTGGTAAAAAATTTTAAAATGTTTGAATTTTTGAGTCCTAAAATATGCAAGTCTTTGATTTTTACAGATAGATTATAAATCAAATTATATAAAGAAAGATATAATTTAAAAGTTGTATATTAAATAAACTTAATAAATTTGAATTTACTTATGTCTGATTAATTCGACTAGTTACAAGAGGGAATAGTTCAAAATGAAGTGCCTGAATAGAGCGAATAGGAGCCTTTTGATTAAATAGCTCCAAGATAAAATAATGAGAAAAAACAAAATTTTTAAATTGAAGAAGAGGATGAATAAGATTAAAATCAACCGGTTAGTGCTATAAAAGAGGTTGTGAAGCCTGAAGAGAATAAAAAGAACGTATCTTAGATTAGCAACCCATTATAGCCCATAATGATAAATAAAGCAGAAACAAAGAGAATAGTACATCAGGCAGCATTAGAAAGAAAGACAGAAGCATTTGAATAAACAAAAAGTTATGAACTTCATAGATCTACATAAATTTATTAACATAGACAATTAGTTGATTCTGTTTGGGCAAGATTGTANTGATAAAGATGAATAAATCAACATTAAAAAATCAATAATTTTATATTTATTAAATGAAGCAATCTTTCCATATTCTAAGATAAATTGGACAATCAAATGTTTATAATGATTTACTATTTGATATTATGAATTTTTAAATAAGTAAAAGTCTAGATATATTTTAGTTATATTTAAAATACTAATGTATTGACAAAATCATTAAAAAGTAAGAATACGAGATGATATTACAAATTTAATCAAAACAATATGTCAATTCGAATTTATTATAATAGATGATGATTGTTTAAAAGGACGATATGAAATTGCATTATCAAAATGGCCTAGAATTTTTCAACAACCTATAAAATTTAAAAATGATTAATTAATTAAAACAACAACGCTTTAATGAAACAGAAGAGTAAATTTTAAATATAAGTATGTAATTGTTGAGTCAATAAATAATGTTAGTAGTGATGAAGTTGGGTTGAAACAATGAATAAAAGTAATGCTTATTACCTTGACACATTGTAATAAAAAGAATCATATCTTGATGCAACTAATATGTTTATATATTTATCAAATAAAAATTTAACTATATTGTTCAGATAGTTTGTGAACCAATAGATAATTAGCATCTATAGAATTATTAAACGATGATAAAAATAGGAAATTTTGAATTATTTTGGAGAGAGCAACCAAAAAAAAATGTTTAAAGTTTACCTTATTAGATTATTAGGTTTGAATAAATTAATATAAAATTTTTATAAAATATAATTGTAATTGGTAAAAAATTTTAAAATGTTTGAATTTTTGAGTCCTAAAATATGCAAGTCTTTGATTTTTACAGATAGATTATAAATCAAATTATATAAAGAAAGATATAATTTAAAAGTTGTATATTAAATAAACTTAATAAATTTGAATTTACTTATGTCTGATTAATTCGACTAGTTACAAGAGGGAATAGTTCAAAATGAAGTGCCTGAATAGAGCGAATAGGAGCCTTTTGATTAAATAGCTCCAAGATAAAATAATGAGAAAAAACAAAATTTTTAAATTGAAGAAGAGGATGAATAAGATTAAAATCAACCGGTTAGTGCTATAAAAGAGGTTGTGAAGCCTGAAGAGAATAAAAAGAACGTATCTTAGATTAGCAACCCATTATAGCCCATAATGATAAATAAAGCAGAAACAAAGAGAATAGTACATCAGGCAGCATTAGAAAGAAAGACAGAAGCATTTGAATAAACAAAAAGTTATGAACTTCATAGATCTACATAAATTTATTAACATAGACAATTAGTTGATTCTGTTTGGGCAAGATTGTAGAAAGTAGTAGCTTCATCAGATGAATCTATGAAATTTTTAGTTTCATATATGAGATCGAGAATTGAATAAGAAGAATAACAATTGAAATACTCTTAAACAGCTTAATTAAGTAAATTGTTTAAGGATTTTGGTAATAGAGACTTATAATCATAATTTTAGATGGAAAGATCATGTAATGCAATTATCCTGAATTTTCTAAAGCAGTAAGAACAATGGATTCTGCAATGGAAAGATAAACAGATTAAATTAAAATTTTTATTGTTTGGATGTAAAATTAAACTAGAGAAAGATTGGAATAAGAAATGAATAATTTTACTAATTAAAATAGGGGTATCAATAAAATTAAAATATTTAGAATTGCTTAATACATATAATAGATTCAAAAAGACCTTAATGGATTTAGACAAAGAAGTACTAAAATATTTTAATAAATATGATAAAATGTATTAAAATATGACTGTTAAGGGAAAAAAGCCATAAAAAGATTTTTTAAGAGCAGAATTAAAGTATAAATAAGTAAGTCATGATAATTGAATATGTTTAGGCTGCTTCAAGAGTAATAGTATATTAAAGAGAATTTGGAACATGGCTATTAAATAGTTGGAATGAAATAAAGTTATTAGAAACTTAAAGGTTAGATTTGGTCACACATACTTTAATAGAGTTTTAGAATTAAATAATGAACGTTTATGGTAAAATTGCCTAATAAGATTAAATACTTGGATCCTTGAGTGGAGTTAAGGTGTAATAAGAAGTTTAGACTTTGTATTCACCTGATTTTGTGTTAACAAAATAAGAATTAGAATTTATTTAGACAGAATAATAATAGGAATTAGTAAAATATTTTTAAAATTTCTAAGTAAATATTGTAGATATAAAGTATAGGTTATTGATAAATATGCAGAATTATCTCATCCTTTAATTTTAAAGTAGTTTTCAGCTTAGAGAGATGTTGGAACTATTGGAAAGACTTGGATAGAAACAGGAATAATAATTACAGTTGATCATTATTTTTTGACTTTTGATGGGAAGCCAACTAGATTTTCAAAACCAGAGAATAAATATCCACTTGATGGAATGAAAATGAATACAAGAAATCCTTTAGAATTAGAGATTTTATTTGTAATTCCTGGATTAGTAATGGATTCTAAGAAGAAGTTGCTAATTCAATTTAAGAAATCAGATGAATTGGAAGAAATGATGTATTTCTTAGAAACAGTTGGGCAAAATAAATTTGCTTTAAATTGAAATATGTCAAGCATGATATAATATGAATAGTTATAAAATAATAAATGAAATCAAAAGGCTAGCTTTAATCAGATGATGATTTTGATACTCTGGGATCATATACATCAATGACCTATGAAGATAAAACAATCGAAGTAATACAATACAGAAAGGAGAATTTCTTTCAGTTTGGATCTTCTATATTAGCTGTATTATATATGGCTAATACTATGTTGATTCCTAATATGAATTAACTTTTTATTGATATATCTTTTGATAATCCTTTAAAAATGGTTATTTCAGTGGTAATTTATTGGTTACTCTCATTTTTAATTTTGATACCATGTTATTTGGTTATTTAAATATGCAAATAAGAAAGCAATCCTATTTATGCACATATAATCAGATAAGATTCAACTAAAATCTATCATGCATTCATATATTGTAATTTAATAATAAATACACTTGGATTATTTAATATTATTGTTAGATTGGGTGATAGTTTACCTAAAGTTAATAGATGGTTTTATAATGAATTTCACAGTCTAATGGCTTCATAACAATCAGAATTGTTCTTCCCTACTATCATTTGTTATTCAGCAGTAGTTTTAGTATTATTTTATGGATTTTATAAATTTTCATATTTTGAACATTACTATGATATTCAATATAGACTCATAATATCATTTGCAGGTAAATTATTTCTGAATACATTAATATTCATATTGATTTATTATGAAGTACCTGATGCAAGTTAGGAATATATATAAATGGATGAAAAGTAAATATTTATAGAATAATTATAGTTTATTTGATTCAGATTTTTCTAATAGTGCTACAGAATGGATTACTTATACATTTAATCAAATTTGTTGTATTTCATACCCATTCTTTGAAGTATTCTATCTCAAAAGAGAAACTAAAAAAGGTTATTAAAAAGTTTAGTAATGTTATTGGATCTAATTGTTACTAAGATCTTTGATATTTTTTTATTAAATTACTACTTGGGGTATCATTATCAGATAGCAAAAGATGAAGTATTATTATTAGCCATTATTGTAATCTTTAAATTCGTTATTGATTTTCCTGATATCCATGTCAATAACATCAATATATTCACATAACTATACTTTAAATAAAGAATTACTCGAAAATAATATATAGACTGCAACAGATGAAGATAATAAAAAATAAATTAAAGAAATTTATTTAATTGCAGCTGGGATATTTTTATTTTAAATATGTATTTGCATTATTTGCAGATGTTTTATTTAGAATTTCGAAGTTCCACAAATTAAATCATTTATTTTCTCATTATCCTATAGTGTTTAAACTATATGTTTTGGCTTTTCATGTATCAGCATACCAGTTTATTTGTGGATTAAAAATTTTGATCCTCAATCCAAAATATTTAAAGTTATGGCTTATTTAGCCATAATAGTCTATATGATAGTTTTTATTGGAATTAGTAGTGAACCATTTTTTTCATTTAAAAAGTGATTGACTTTATATTGAATTTTAATCAACTTATGCTATTAAAATATATTTTTAAATTATAAAATAAATCAACTAATGAATTTAATTAATCAACTTAAATTTTAGTTAATCTTTAAGGATAATGTTCTTAAGTTCAAATTTATAGGAAAGATCACTAATCACTAGATAATTATATCTCATTTTAGTTGATTGATTATGAATTTAACATATTATTAATATATATTGATCAAAATTTTCTAAAAGTTTATGAAAATTGAGCAGGATTAATAATACAAATAAATAATTTTTAATTTTAAACTTTTTTTATTAGCTACTTTACTATATAAAATTCTTATTAAAATTATAGAAAGTAAAATATGAAGAATATTTAAACTTTATTTAAAATAAAAATTATCTGAATGAATAGAAGATTTGAAAAAATTAAACTAGAAGAATAAGGAAGAAAAAGAAAAAGTATTTATTCTATTATTTATATTTTAGGAATTACAAGAATAAGAAGTTGAAAAATTAAGAGAATTTTATAATTAAGGATGAAGAATGTTATTTAAATTAATTTTGAATGAATTAATGGAAAGAAAGGAGTTATATGTTCTAGTGCTTAGAATATGAAACACAATAAACCAAAAGAAATGACTAATAAAAATTTAAATAAAATTAAATCTTAAATTAATTCATGGGACGTATGTAAGCTAAGGGAAAGGGAAAGGGTATTTCTGGTTCAGCCCTCCCATATAAGAGAAAAGCACCAAAATGGTTGACATTATCATCTAAATCAATCGTTGATCAAATTGTTAATTTAGCAAAGAAAGGTTTTAATTAATTCTTAATATTTCCTTTAGGTCTTAATGCTTCATAAATTGGTGTTTATTTAAGAGATCAATAAGGTATTCCTTAAACCAGATTCTTAACAGGCCAAAAGATTTTAAGAATTCTCAAAAAGAGAGGTATTATACATCAATATTCTAAGGATGTGCTCCTAAAATTCCAGAAGACTTATATGCTTTGATTAAGAAGGCTGTTTAAATCAGAAAGCACTTAGAAAAAAATAGAGGAGATGTAACAAGCAAATTCAGATTGATTTTGGTTGAAAGCAGAATTCATAGACTCAGCAGATATTACAGAAGAACATAAAAATTACCATCAAACTGGAAATAGTACATATAATGTTTTATATTTAAGTGTCTCAAAGACTGCATCAGCCTTAATTGGTTAATGAGTTAAAATACAAATACAATATTGCATATATATTCTAATATTTATAAATAACAATATTTTAAATCTTCTTTTAGTACAACATTATTATACACTCTTAAATTTTTTGATATCATTATTCCAATTATATAAAGGTTCAAATGAATTTTGATCAAAAATTTTATAAGGTATATAAAGTTAGGTTTTATATAAAAATTAATAATTTATGGTTACAAATCATAATAATATCACAATCAGTATCAGATTTTCTAAAAGATTAAATAAAAAGGGTTTATATAAAAAATAATTTATAAATAAAATATGGTTTGTGGATTAATACATACTTTTAAAAATTGAAATTTGTTTAAACTAAAAATTAGATGTGCCGAATATTTTTTTATTATATGAAGGGAAAAGAAAAACTTTAAATTTTTAATTGTCAATTTTCATATATTTTCTAATAAAAAAAAGATTATAAATATATGAAATAAAATCTGTAAAGTTAAAATTCTTAAAAATATGTATCCTATTTATTGTATATTTACATTTAATGATTGAAATATTTAATATGTATAAAAATGAAGTCTGATTACTTTACTATAAAATATTGAACTATTTATATAATTCACAAAAAAAAGTTATGATTAAAAGATTTGTTAATTAATTAGGAATTTATAAATAAAAGTACAAAGCACATAATTGTATATATGTTTAGTAAATAGAATTATTAAATTTTTTATTATTATCAATAAATATGATAATATTGATCATTTGTTATGTATTTATTCCCACCAAGGTACTTTTTAGAAAGTGTTCTTTCCACTATAAATTTTTTAGATAAATTTATTGTAAATGTCTCCATCACTAGATCCAAAAATTGAACCTAAGATTTCATCAGGTGGAGCTAATGCATCAATAATTCCTATAGCTTCATCTTTTAATTGATTACTTAAATTCATCAATAATTTTTTAACAGTTGCATCAGAAATGTTAAATTCTAAGATAAAGAAAATAAATTACCATTATTTTTATAGAGTTCAATATCATTTTCTAATATTGTCAAAGACCATATTTGAAAGGCTTTTTCTAAGACTTTATCATTATGAATATTAAGTAATTACCATTATTAGAAACAATATAAATCTGCATAGGAATTTGAAATTTATTATCCTTTAAATGCAAAGGATAGATTCCAAGATTTCAACATATCATTAGTATTTAAGTTTGAATTCAAATCTAACATAAAGTCAGTTAATTATTTATCGAATTTGTATTCTAAAAGATATTTAATATTATTAGGACAAAGGTAATCAACATCATTTTATAATTTAATAGTTTTAAGTTTGAATGTTTCAAGAAATTTGAGAGATGGATATTAAATGGGTTTTTGATTATTGACAAACTTATTTTTTTAATCCATACAGAATTTCAAAGTTTATTAAATTAAAACATTAGAATCTCCTTCCCATGTATTATTAATATCTTAATCTTATAACATAACTCCTAATCTATTAAATGAATGATAGCCATGACCACCTAAAATTTGTCTACATTCTAAAATAACTTTATTAGCAAAAGTAGCAAATTTACCCTTTAAAACACTAGATAAGGCATGGATTTCAGCCATTTTATTAGGATTGAAAACATTATTTTAAGTAGTATCCCATAGATTATTAATAGCTTTAGCAGCAATCATATAAACTAACGTAGATGCTAAAGGAACAATTAACCTAAGTTAGGTGAGAGGATATTCAAGAATGCTTTATTCTTTTTCTCCAGGTAATCCAAATTATTTTCTGATAGCAGCATATCTAATTCCAATTGTAAGTGCATTTAATGATGTAACAGCTCCATAATAAGTTAAAATGATTCTACCTCCAGATAATGAAGCTAATTAAACAGCAAATCTTTTATCTGGATCTTCTATACTACTCTTAAATTCTCCTTAAGGTGTAACTGTGGCAAATTTATCTAACATATTGGCAAGGGGTACTCTGACATTTCTGAAAATCAAAAAACCATTATCTATTCCATTTAATCCATTTTTTGGACCACAATCTCCAATAGTAATTCCACTTTTTACATTGTGATTCGATTTATCTCTAATTTCAACTAAAAATGCATGAACTCCATATTATTTGCCATCAATATATAGTTAAGCAAATACAACAGTCATATTAGCTAAATTGGCAGTTGCTCCAATCCAAAATTTAGTTGCTAAATCTGTTGGTGTATTAATAATGAAAGTTTAAGTTTCTTTATCATAAATAGCAGTAGTTTAGATTTATCTTACATTAGAACCATGTCCTAATTCAGTAAGACTAAAACTACCAATATCTGTAAGTGTTTATGCATTTTCAAAGTATTACTTATGTTTATCTGTTCCTAAATTAAGAATGGTTTTAGTATATAAAGAAAAATGAACTCCAAATTTAACACAAACTGCAGGATCGAAACTATACATGGCAACAGATGTTATTGTTACTATATTTGGATCAGATAAAAATAAGTCATATGTCACACCAAGTTTTTAATGAAAATGTCTCATAGCCTAAAATGAATGATATCTCTATTCTTCTCTTGTAGATTCCTCAAGATGATGATGTTTGAAAACATGTTAATTATCTTTCACTATATCAAATAAGTTCTATCGATATTTCCAATTTTGACCATAGAATAATTCAATGTATTTTTATTTATCTATTGTACTCAACTTTCTATAATGTTGCAGAGATTCAGAAGGATTAGATACTTATTCATTCATTTCTTTGTATGCTTCAAATTAATGTTGCAACAATTTCACTCTTTATTCTGAGCTCATCAAATTATTATTAATAAATCACTAATTCTAATTTATAGCTTAAATGTATGTAAATTCAATATAAATTTATATCAAAATTTTCTAAAATTCCTATTCTTTTTATCATTCATTAGGATTGTTCAAACATAATAGAATTTATAATGTGATAATTCAATATTTGTAATTTAATTATATCATATCATTTACTTTTTTTTTTATGGATTGTAAATATTCAAAATACCATAATTATCTTTCAGTTTTTTTTCATAATAATTGTTTGAAGTACCAAACAAATAATCCCAAAAAATAAAGAACGATCCAAAATTACCATTATTATGACTGTGATGATATGAGTGGAATTCAGAAAATGCTAAAAATGGAATATATTAAAAGATTTCCCAAGGAAATACATATCCTGAATGTGCAGATAATGTTTTATACACTCTGATTCCTATCCAAATCAACATTGTCATCATATGTAATTTTTCATTCAATATTCTTGGACCAATAATAAATGGAAGAAGATTACTCAATAAATATTCTAAAACTGTTGAATATTCTGCCGATATAGAGATTGTAACAATGTATTGATGGTGTTATTTATGATATTTATAAAGTGCTGGTAAATGTAATAAGCGATGTGTCCAATAAAATCCAATATCTTCGATTAATATACAGAATAGAAACTAAGGTATCATTTCCCATATATTAGGAAGAGATTGACGATCAAATCTTTAAGTTTATAATTTAGAATACATACCTATATTTAACACCAGTTAAACCAAAAGTCATAGCTAATAGTATGCCAATTATAAGATTAATGAAAAAGTTGATAAAAGTCTCATTTTTCAATTTATTCCATTCTTGTTTATCTGTTTGCCACGGCCAAGGTTTCTAAAGTGAAATACTTGCTTACTTTTTCAATTTTATATTATTCAAAGAAAGGATGGTTGAGATAATAGATGACACCATAGGATGCATTAACTATGATGTAAACAATTATGTGCATAGCTTGCATGCTTATTATTTGAAACCAATATTCTATAAAATTGGTTATAATAATATACTATTTTCAACATGTTCTGGCCAATAATGTTTAAGGAGTTCAGGTACGAAAATAAAATATGATGTAAATGTGATAATCGCTATAATGAAGTATAACATTTTAATTTTTTTATAATAAATTTTATAAATGTAAAGAAGCTAAAACGAAGATGATAAACCTTTGATTCCACTGCCTTAAGCAACAGAATAAAAGAGATTAGAGAAATTGGCATATGAAAAACAAATGGCCAGAGTTACATTGCTTAAATAAACACAATAGAAGAATTTACATTTAGTATTATGTAACTTTGAATAGATAGGCTAAATTGTATGAGATGGCAGCAGAAAAAATAGAAAATGGATAATCAGTGAAGAAATAATTACGAGATCTAGCTGAGGAAGCACGATAATTAAAGGAAGATGATATGAAAAGGAGAAAACATCAAATCAAATAGATTAGAAAACATGAAGAAGACTTTATTTTAAAACGAGCTGTTAATTAAAAGATTGGGTATGCGTGGTGAGTGTAATTAGCGATTCCATGAAGTAATCCTCAGTTAAGGAGTACAAGAGTGCCATCAAGTTGACTCTATCAAGAACAAGAGATTGTATACTACAAGGCAATTAAAAGATTCGAGAGATACTTTATCAAGAAGAAAAGAAGAGGAAAGAAAAAAAAGAAGAAGCCAAAAAATTAGATGAAATCAAATCACAACAATTTTACAAGGAAAGAGTTTCTTATGAAAAAATGATTGAAGAAAAATTAAAAAAGTCTAGAGAAAAACTCTTTTAAGATGAACAACTTTTGCAAAGTCGCTTATAAGTAAAATACTCTTTATAAAACTAATAGGAAACTTAAACTTTGCTTAGTAAATCTTAAAAGAAATTCATGGAACTTTAGTCCCAAAGTGTACACAGCAAAAGATGAGTAGCAATATAAATATTATATTATTATTAATCAATTATAACTATTATTATTACCCTTAACCTTTTATATCAAATCAAAAACTATTTCGATTTTATTACTTGACATCAATCTAAAAATTACTTCTCATAGAATTCAATTTTAATAATATAATATCCATAAACATGGCGAATAAATAATTTAGATTGTGTGTGTTAATTTTATAAATTTCAATTATTAACTGATTCCCTATAAAATTAAATGTATATTTTAATATAAAATATTAAAAAACAAATTATTTCTACATTACACATAAAATCAATACAAAACTACTTTCTAAAGTCTCAAAATTAAAATATTTAATTATACCTTCTTAGTTAATTTCTTTAAAAGTCTTGTACATGCAAAAAATGAACGAGTTAAACTACATTTATCCATGAAAGTAATTCGATCTCTTTTAGTATATTTTATTATACAGAAGCAAATGAAAATAAATTAGGCTCTCCTTTTAAAACAATATCTACAGTTTTAAGAACATATTTGAAATATAATCTAGACTTATTTTAAAATACATTTGAATTAAATAGAGAATTGAGTATTCAAAAATTTTAATTTGAAAAGAAAGAGTAAAATTAAATTTAGTTCTTTATAATATGAAATATGGATGACTTTTTTGTTTGTTATTTTTGGTAAGCTGAAATATTTAATAAATTTATTTAAATAATCAAGAATTATTAATATAATGGAATAAACAAAGGTAGAATAAAATGAGGAGATGGTGGGTTAATAACCTTAAACTCATCTAATATAATTAGATGTAGAAGAATAAATATAAGTTCCCATAAAGAGACCAGCACGAAAAACCTTTGGTGATTTAACAATAATATTTCTTTTTGAAACAATTGGCACAGGATTATTTGCTTATGGAATAGTAGCATCAAATGGATCAGATTTTTTAATTGCTGCTTATCTATATGCTGCCATATTTCTGACTTGTAAATTTACAGGAGGACATGTTAATCCAGCAGTGTCTTTCAGTTTTTATTGTGATGATACTATTAGTTCATGGACTTTAAGAATCTATTGGGCTGCATAATTATTGGGTGCAGTTGGAGGGGCTTGGATAGCTTATTTAATTTTAGGTGTAGTGACATCTCCAAGTATAAAAAGTACAAATATTGAATGGATGTTGGCAGATTTATGTGGAGAAGTACTATTTAATATTAATAATTTTGAAAGGCTTTAGGAACATTTATGTTTGTTCTTTTTATTCATATATAAGTCCATGAATAAACAAGATAAACGAATAATGAAATTGCAGGAATTGCTTGGATTGTATTAGGACTCTTTTTTTCTAGATAATTAACTTCTCATACAGGAGGTAATGATATATGAAAATGCAAGGTTGTCTTAATCCAGCTATGGGAGTTGGATTAGAATTATTTGAGGCATTTTGGTTGAATGACACTAATAAACTAGCTAATTTTTGGGTTTTTTTATTTGCTCCCTTATTCGGGGCATATATGGCATCTATTTTTTATAATTCAATCTATCTACCTTTAACAAAGAAATGATAATAATAATATATTATTCAAGCAATTAAAATAATTCATAATATTATTTATAATGATAGGAAAAGTTGAGATTTCATCTACTTAAGAACATAAACATCTTATAAATCAATCCTAAATCTCATTAACTCAATCTGGTATAAGTTTTTAACTAAAATTAAGGAGTGGATATAAATGGTCATTTTATAAAATATGATAATGTTATGATGATTGGAACAAGTGGATAATCTGTATTGTTATGTTTGAAAGCATAAGGATAAGAAGATGAAGATGATGGATAATTAGGGTTCACAATTATTCAATAATTGAATTCTCAATAATCAGGAATAAATATCTAAGGTAGTTTGACAGTTTAAATATGGTGTGAATAGAAAGACGATTTTGTTAAAGAATTCAAAAGACTCTAACAAGAATGTGTTTAAGAAAAAACATTAGAATAAATATTGAGTAGTGATGAAGAAGATGATGAAGATGATAATGTAGATTAATAAATGGAAATAGAATGATATGATAAATTCTTATAAAAGTGTATATGTAATTTAACTTGAGCTTTATTTTTGATTTCAAACATTTAACTAATCTTTATAAATAATATTTATGATAAATTAATGAAATAAATGAAGTTTTATTATTGTAATGAATATATATTAGAATCCGTTTTATGAATATGTTTTAATATAATAATAAAAATGATGAAATTCATTGCTTTAGCATTGATTGCTTCAACAGTATTGGCTGTTTAAAAGGATACAAAAACAGTATTGGCAGAAATTGATGCGGATAACTTTGGAAACTCAATTTTGTCAACAGTTTAAATGTACTTATAGGCAAAAGGAAATGCAGAAGAGATCTTGGTATTATTGAACCAATTACTTGCTGGATTAGTTGATGATTAAAATAAACATGACAATGTAATCAGAGTTGACAGAGCAGCATGTACAAGAATAGTGACAGATCTTGAAAATTCAATAGCTTATCATACAGCTTAAATAAGTGCAAATGCTTAAATGAGAGAAGACAATGAAAAAGCATTGGCAGAAGCTGAAAATGATGTTAGATAAACAATTTAAGTAAGGCAAATATTTAAATATAAAAAGGATATTGAAAGTAATGAAAGAACATTTGCATAAGAAGAAGCAAATAGAAATAAAGCTCATGAAACATGGGTAAGAAAGAATGGAGAACATGATGATGCTATAGCTGCTGTTGATGAAGCTACTAAATTGGTTTAACATCTTTCATTAGGTGCCACATTTGCTGAACTTAAACCTAAATTTGAAGCTGTTCAAAAGAGATTGATTGAAAATGAAAGTCATGGAGCATTATTCTAACCAATTGTTACAGCTCTTACAGAACTTGCTTCTAAGGTTGATTAAAAGGCTATTCAAAGAATACTTTAATTATTATCATAACTTAGATAATAATTAGTTGAAGCTAGATCAGTTTTAGAAGTATTATTAATTATCTATAATCTAGGATACTGAAAATAGATAAGCATAAAGATGGGTTGAATTTTCAACACATTTGAGCAATGAACATAATAGATTAGTAGAAAGAAAGAATTAATTAGAATAATCAATTTAAACATTCAAAACCAATATTGAAACAGCTACTCATTTCTTTGAAGTTCATACTGTATTTTTATTCTCTTATATTATATAGTTGGAATAAGAATCAGCCTAAGAAACTCTTGATGCAGAAAATGAATGGTGTGCTTCTTAAGAAAATACATATTCAACTCAATCAACTGAGAGATAAAGATAATAAGAAATCGTTGAAAGAATATTAGAACACTTGACTGATAAATTAACCGCTACCTCATAATACCTTGGAGGAAGATTCTGATCAGATATCATATAAATAAATATAATATTAATATGCGATAACAATAAATTAAATAATCAATTCATATTCTTACATATTGAATATCAATTAACAACCTTTAGATTTATTCAGGGCAATTCACTTACAACAAAATTGTATAAAAATAATCTAAGTTAAATTGATTTAGAACTCTCAGAATAATTACTAATAACATCCAAAAACAAAAACTGATCTTGTAATCATACTTAATATTCATGACAGACAAAAATAAGTATATTTTTATTTTTAGAATCAGTTGAAACAAATTTATTTAGAAGGATTTAATATATTCAATACATGAAAATAGAAAATATGGTAAATTTGTTTTGAAAATTAAAATTGAAAAACTATTGTCAATTCTTGCCCAAAAAATTAAAATTAGATTTACTAAACTAAACATGTTTGAGAATTCATTTTGCTTTCCATATAAATAGATTTAATAGATTCTTTTAAATAAGAAGTCTAAAAAAACCTTTAAATTGATAATATTATATTTAATCTAATATATTTTAATAGAATATAAAAATCCATAATCATTAATTTCTTCATGTACGAATCTCATCAACATAACCACTAAATATATTTTTAGCTGAACTAAACATATCTGATATAGCATACTATCTGAATCTTGAAATACGTTTACCTAAATAATTGTATAATTAAATACCTGCACTTTCCATATAATTCCCCGAAGCATCAGTTCCAATAAACGAGATATAAAATTTGGCATCGCAATCTACTTCTTTAGTGCATTCTTTATAATAATTATTTGAATCGCTAAATATTTCTCCTTTTGAATTTGTTACATTATAATCTGAGCATTCCATACTTGAATCCCAACAACCATTATCCCAGATCAGATCTGTAACATTTCCATCTTACATATTAATAACTAAACTGTATATGGGGTACACATTAGTTGAATTTATGACATAATTCAGTTATGGAGATATTAATGCATGCTTATTAACTTATATAGCAATAGAATGATTTGTTAATCCATCCACTTTTAAAGTTGAATAACTATTCTTAGCATACAATGCAGTGTAACGATCCACTTTTACATCGAATGCTAATCTTTTGCCAATTTATTTAATAATATCTATAAAGTGAATACATATTGTTAAATGATCTCCCCTTGTATAAGTTTCATTCACATCATTAGAGACACATTTTAAATCTAAACAATTGAATGTATGAATTAGTATCAACAATAGTAACATTAATTATTTTATTATATATTAATTAATGTTAAATACTGATTTTAAAATGCAATTCCTAATCTAAGAAAATTAATATTAAATAAAATAATAGTCTGAAGATTATTTCTGTTTTAGAATATGTCTTATAATTTTTATTTTTTATTTTTTTAATATATAATAATATTACTTTTAATCTCACCATGTAAGTTGGAATGAATAAATTTGGTTTTTCTTTTGAAAAAAAGATTGGAAGTGGTTCATTTGGATAGATATTTCTAGGTATTAAATGAAACTTAATCATAGGTATTAATAATAAAACAGGATAAGAAGTTGCTATTAAACTAGTAAAATGATAATGTTTAATTTAGGAAATAGCAACTATAAAGCATCCATAATTATGGTTTGAAGGAAAACTTTATAAATTATTATAAGGAGGAGGTAATATTGATAATATATTTAAAAGATGGCATACCTTTAACATATTGGTTTGGTAGTGAAAATGAATATAATATACTTGTGATGGAATTATTAGGTGCTAATTTGGAAGAATTATTTAATTAATGTAAGAGAAAATTCTCTTTGAAAACAGTTTTAATGATTGGTTAACAAATGATAACTAGAATTGAATTTTTACACAATAAAAATTTTATTCATAGAGATATAAAGCCAGATAATTTTCTTATAGGTATAGATAAGAAATGCACAATAATTTATATGATTGATTTTGGATTATCAAAAAAATATCGAGATTCAAGGACAAGTATGTAATTAATAAATAATATTAAAGATCTACATATTCCTTACAGAGATGGAAAAAGTTTAACAGGAACAGCTAGATATGCTAGTATCAATACTCATTTAGGAGTTGAATAAAGTAGAAGAGATGATTTAGAAGCAATTGGTTACGTTTTAGTGTATTTTTTGAATGGTTAATTACCATGGTAAGGATTGAAAACAGATAATAAAACAGATAAATATGAAAAAATAGCATAATGTAAAATTGGAACAACAGTTGAAAAACTTTGTGAAGGTTTACCAGAAGAATTTTCAATTTATTTAAATTATTGCTAGAGTTTAAAATTTGAAGAAAGACCTGATTATGTTTGGTTAAGAAGACTTTTTAAAGATCTCTTTGTAAAGATGAAATATGTAAATGATAATCTTTTTGATTGGAGTACTCCTTTTGTATGATAAATTTTATTATTTTTATTATTATATTAAATACTCATAACAATGGAAAGAAGAGATGAAGATTGTAAATAAATAGGGCAATTTAATCAAAATGATGATAAATGTATTTATATCTCGTTCACCATATCATTTAATATATTATTTGGAAGTCTATTCTATTACTATTCACTTAATTCTAATAATGATACTTGTTCATGGTTGAAGTAAACTTCCATATATTTCACATTTTATTGCACTTGCAGCATTATATTATCCATTTTAACCTTTATTGGAAATAAGACATATAACTTTATCACAACTATGGAAGGTCTAATCAGATTGTTATTTTTGGTAGCGTTTTTGGTAAATTTAATATAACATTTAGATTGCCTATATCTATAGNGCATCCATAATTATGGTTTGAAGGAAAACTTTATAAATTATTATAAGGAGGAGGTAATATTGATAATATATTTAAAAGATGGCATACCTTTAACATATTGGTTTGGTAGTGAAAATGAATATAATATACTTGTGATGGAATTATTAGGTGCTAATTTGGAAGAATTATTTAATTAATGTAAGAGAAAATTCTCTTTGAAAACAGTTTTAATGATTGGTTAACAAATGATAACTAGAATTGAATTTTTACACAATAAAAATTTTATTCATAGAGATATAAAGCCAGATAATTTTCTTATAGGTATAGATAAGAAATGCACAATAATTTATATGATTGATTTTGGATTATCAAAAAAATATCGAGATTCAAGGACAAGTATGTAATTAATAAATAATATTAAAGATCTACATATTCCTTACAGAGATGGAAAAAGTTTAACAGGAACAGCTAGATATGCTAGTATCAATACTCATTTAGGAGTTGAATAAAGTAGAAGAGATGATTTAGAAGCAATTGGTTACGTTTTAGTGTATTTTTTGAATGGTTAATTACCATGGTAAGGATTGAAAACAGATAATAAAACAGATAAATATGAAAAAATAGCATAATGTAAAATTGGAACAACAGTTGAAAAACTTTGTGAAGGTTTACCAGAAGAATTTTCAATTTATTTAAATTATTGCTAGAGTTTAAAATTTGAAGAAAGACCTGATTATGTTTGGTTAAGAAGACTTTTTAAAGATCTCTTTGTAAAGATGAAATATGTAAATGATAATCTTTTTGATTGGAGTACTCCTTTTGTATGATAAATTTTATTATTTTTATTATTATATTAAATACTCATAACAATGGAAAGAAGAGATGAAGATTGTAAATAAATAGGGCAATTTAATCAAAATGATGATAAATGTATTTATATCTCGTTCACCATATCATTTAATATATTATTTGGAAGTCTATTCTATTACTATTCACTTAATTCTAATAATGATACTTGTTCATGGTTGAAGTAAACTTCCATATATTTCACATTTTATTGCACTTGCAGCATTATATTATCCATTTTAACCTTTATTGGAAATAAGACATATAACTTTATCACAACTATGGAAGGTCTAATCAGATTGTTATTTTTGGTAGCGTTTTTGGTAAATTTAATATAACATTTAGATTGCCTATATCTATAGTTTTTAATGTTATCATCTTTAATCGCTTACGTTATTATTTTTGACCTTACATGCATTAATATTTATTATTGCTTGTATGAAATCTCAAATCAATAAAACTAAATAACTATGAATTTTAATTTGTTTTTAGTTTATGACTTGTATTGCATGTATATTAATTAATTTTAAAATATACATTAATATGATTATTCTTGTTTTAATTTTCTAATTTAATATAATTCCTCCTCCTTTTTTCAAATTTAATTTCTTCTTCATTTTCACATTATTATGACATAATTGTTTTTAATACCTTATTTATAATCATTCTATATCTAGACAGTTAAAAATCTCATTGATCAAAATCAAAATAACATATAATCTAAATAAAAAAGAGCAATCTGTGATTCACTCTTTCCTTTTAAATATTAAAAATAGAATGGATTTTAATAATTATACTATAATCAATATCATCAACTTCCCTTAAATCAATAAAGTTAAGCTTTCTTTTACTCTCTCAGTATTTTTTTAGCCAATTCTTTCTTAAATTTCAGTAAATTTGAAGTGTTCTAATTATGGCTTATCCATTTTATTATTTTCAAGTTTTGTTTGGAATCTTTATTTATTACTGTTGTTGCAGAGTTATCCATATTTATTTAATATTAATAATAAAACTCCTATATAAACACTGAAAATTTTATATTATTTATTAAATAAAACTAAAAATAATGGAGACATCTTAAACTATGAATGATTGACTTCTTAAAAGTTAGATTTTCTAATAATTTATGTAATCATTTTAAATTTTTTTGCTTTATCAATAAAACTTATAAACTTATAAACTTATATAATATCAAAATATCTATTATATAAAAAGATAAAAGAAAAATTAGTTAGCTTTATTTAATAATTTTCTTTTTTCTTTGTAAATTTCCAAAAGAAATAATAAATTTTTATCTTAACTTATAGAAATTTATTATATTTTTATTATTTTAAGTTTTATTATATATAAATATATTATATATATTTTTATTTATGTACCCTAGAAAGATTAATAGAACTTTACATGTTGGAAAGAATATTTAAAAAGATGATTCTGTTAAATCTTTGATAATTGATAAATTGATTTAAGATTATGGAAAAAATAATTAATTGAATGTTAATGTAACTTGCTTAAATCTAAAAAATAGTTAATAATGTCTTATGTAGAAGATTTTTTTGCATGTTATAAAGCAAGTGAAGGAGCAGTTAGAGCACTCAAAGATGAAATCAAAGAAGCAATTTTAAGATCAGATAATGAAAAGCATTTAATGATTTAAAGATTAAATTAGCGTATATCTAGTAAAATTAGAAACTCATTATGGTAGGAAAGTAGAAAGAAGAATAATTAAAATAATTGACAAATCCAAAAAATAGAGTATCTTTGCCTGAAAGATTAGATGATGAGAAACTTTTATTAACAATGCAAAATAAAACAGATAACAATTCATAAATAAAATTGGTTAATACTCTACCAGCTGATATATTGGAAGAAAGAAGAAAATCAATTTATAAGGTTGATGGTTCTGTAGATGAATGGGCAGCAATTATAAAATATGATACTGTATAATTTTAGAAAGAATTGGAAGAATAAAAAAAACTCATGTTATTTAATAAATAAAAAATTAAAGAAGAATTAGATAGATAAGTTGCAGAAAAAGAATAAAGAAAATAAAAAGAAAAATAGGATGATTAAAATTATTTTGTTACAAGTTAACAATTATTAATCGAATTTGAAAAATAATAGGAGTTACTTAAAGAAAATAAAAAGAAATAATTATTATAAGAGAAAATCATTAGAGATTAACAAGTCAATGTAGATAAAAGAAAGAAGTAAGCATTTTATATGAAATAGAAAAGAGCAGAATTTAAATACAAAATAATAAGAAGAAGAAATGCTTGCAAAAGTAAAGGAAGAATTGAAAGTAGAAGATTAATAATAGAAACGTAAGAGATTAGAATAGAAGGAGAAATTCTAACAGATTTTAAAATAGAATGAAAACTTAAGGAAAAAAGTATACTGTATATGAAATATAGGCACAAGAAGAAATTATACAAAGCAAAGAATATGAAAAACTATTATAAGAATAGTTAGTAAAAAAAGAATAACTTGAAAATGAGAAAAAAGAGAAATTTAAAAAAGATTAAGAGGAGAAGATTTAATTATTAATGAATAATTATAGTGAATTTGTTATGAAAAATAAAAAAGAAGATAGATCATTAGATGATGATTATTGGATCAAAAAGAATAGTGAACATAACTTTTTGGATTTTAAAAATAAGAACAATAAAAAAGAATAATAACTTTAAGTTTCTTATGATTTAAAGTAATAAATTCTTGAAAAAAGAAGAAGATATACTTAAGAAGTAACAGAAAAAAAAATTCTATTTGAATAACAACTACAAGAATAAAAAGTATTAAAAAAACAAGATGAAGAAAGAAGAAATGTATATATTTTATATTTTCATTTTTATAGAATATTAGATAAATGTATATACTAAATGCTGAAGAACTTAAAAAATAAATGACAAAAGGTTATTTGAGTACATCTCCTAAAAGAAAATCAAGTCCAAATGAAAGAATGGTAGGAAATGAATTACTTCAAAATAAGAAAATACTTAAAAAAATTGCTAATGATAATTCTATCGGAATACCTATAAAAAAATAAGAGATATCTATTCCTGAATGAAAAATATCTATTTATTTTTCTGTCATTTCAGAAATTCCTCATCAATTTCATTATTAAAAATTAATTATGTATAAATAGAAATTCTTAAATTTAATAACATCTTCTCAACCTTCATTTTCTAAACTGATTTTCTATGTAAAATCAAATAATAATTTATTATATTAATACTAAATAACTTACATTTAGAAATAACTATATTTGATATTATTTTCAAACTAATGTTGAATTAATTTTTTTCTATCCTATTAAATTATTCAAATCCTCTCATAAATTAAATTTATTTTCCCAAAATTAAAGCTATAACTAAATTAAATTTTAAATTGAGAATATTATTTAGATTTGATAGGTTTTTGAAAATGTATAAATATTTTCATTGTAAATAGAATTAATTAAAGAAATTTGAACCAAATAGAAAAAAACTTAATTATGAATTAAAGAAAATTATAATGAATATTAAATATTTATCAAGTCAATAAAAAATCTAATAAATTTTTGATATTAAAAAGGCAAAAATAGTAAAAATTTCATTAACTTGAATCATGCCTAATTGTATGGAAAATAATTAATTCAAATAATTAAAGAAACTAAATGCTATTTAAAAAATAAATTATAGGAAATTTTATCAGAAATTCAAAATCACAAAATGAATTAAAAAGGAAAGTGAATCAACTTTAATAGAACTATAATAGCAAATTTATATATGTTACAATGATTTATATATTTTGAATTCATTAAAAAATTGTAATAAGATAGATTTTAAATGAACAAAAATTAAAAGAATTAAAAAAGAAAGGAATGCATTCTCCTTTTTAATTAGGATTATAGTAAAATTAGAAGAATATTAAGTAGATGATTATAGATGATTAATTAAAAATTAATAAGGGTATTTATTAATGCATAAAATAACTTGCAAATCAATCAGATGTTTATTCCAACTTTCCTAAAAATTCCATTGTTGTTTAAAGAGTTTCATTTTTTCTTTCAAAACATCTTGATAGACAGATTTTTTCTCTATCAGAAAGATCCTTTTTTTTGTAATCTTTGATACAAAATTTGCTGCAAACTTAGTAAATATTCATCAAGGACAATTTCATAGAGGTTGTAATTGACTACTTTATTCTTTCATTCTTTTATTAAACTGTAATGTTTTGATGAATATGGGTATCGTGATCAGACATTAATTATTAAATGAATTATAATTATAAATATCTCATACAATCGCCCAAAAAGCAAAATCAACCCAAGATCAGTCTTAAATATAGTACAGCAATAAATTTAGATCATATTCCAAAATTTAAATAAAGATCCCCAAGAAATTTAGCAAGATAAATAACAAATATTAGTCCAACAATTCCATTTAATAGCTCTAAAAACAAAAAAACTGTTGAAACCAAAAGCCGATCCCCATCATTAGAATCGAATTGGTTTAACATTAAAAAAATAAAAAAGAAAATTGATCCTTTTGAAAATCTAAATTATGGACACCCTAAAATATTTCAGAAATTATCTCCAGATTAAATGATTCCAACATAATTGTCTACACCAGTTACAGCTAAAGTTCAAAAAAGAATAGTAATTAAAAAGAAAACTGAGCCTGCTCGTATAGCTAGATCAAATACTCAATACTCAATAAGCAGATAAGAAATAAAAAATAACACATCTTCATCAAGAATAATTTAGAAAAGAGAAAATAAAAAAGAACCATCAGGAGAATTGAAGGGATGGCAAGGTTGGTATGTCTAACATTTTGATGATTTTATATGAATTTATTAAACTTAAACTACCCCTCATTTTTTTTAATACTTTATGAATTTAACAATTAAATTGTGTATTTTTGAGGAAATTAAAATATTCATAAATTTAATTAATAAAAATAAAATAATTAATTGTGATGACACTCTTAGGACACCTTCAGAGACATTTTTGTCAATGAGATGTTTGTTACCTGTCTGATCTAAATATACTATTCATACTATAAATAAGTTTCAGCCGAGCAATAATTATAATTATCTGAGCTAATTTAAAGCTCTTTGAATTTTTTTTATTTACCTCAAATCATTATTTTTGAAAAATTATTGAGACAGATATTCCGTTTTAGAGGATAGATTTTAAATAAAATTTTTGATCAAGTCATGACATTTTCTGCATTAAAGTTTATATTTTCCTAACCTTCAATTTAACTATTTATTCTTTTTTCATTGTTTTAAGTTCAAGTATCCAATTGTTTAATTTTCATCTTAAACAATAAAGTTTTTTTATTTGATAGATAATATTAGTTAGAGAATTTTTAAGCTCTCATCTATAAGGTTTATTTTCCATCAAAAATTACAATTTCAGTCATTAATACGCCATCTGCAAATCTCTTTTTTTTATTATTTTTAGATTTTGAAAGGTGAAAGTATCAACCCATAATTAAATATCATTAATTTCCTAATGAATTAAAGAAGATGCATCAATTTTACTCATTATTTAATTTTATATAAAGAGAATCAAAATTACTAGATATAATGATAATAAAAAAAATTTATTAAAGGAATAATGAACATTTTAAATAATGAAAGGTTGATGATTAAATGAATTTAAATAAATAAAAATTGCTTTTAAAAAGCCAAAATAAAAAAAATTTATAAAATTGAGATAATTTTTAAATACATGCATGAAAATCATGGAGGAAGAGTTTTTGGGAGACATCTTGATAATTAAGTTGAGAAAGCATTAAGGGATGCTAAAGAAAAAAGAAATGGGATAAATGATTAAATTGGAGGGAAAGAGAATATAATTAATGATGCTGTTTGGACAAAGAATGGCTAGTTTGTTATTGGTTGCCCTTAAAGGGTTTTAGAATATTAATAAGAAATATACGAGTTTCTTAATTAACGTGAGTAAGAGAGCTAGGGATTTTAGATTTCATTTTATGAAATGAAAATCAATGAAACAATGCGAAATACAACAGTACTTATATTGGCTAGAAACAGATTAGGTTTGCAATTAAGTAGGCGAAATTATATAATTTGAAATCAGAAACATTATTCCAAACAGTCGATTTGATAGATTAAGCAATTTAACATATAAATCCAGAAGCAGAAAGAATGGAGCTCATTGCTATAACATGTTTATTTATAGCAACTAAATATGAAGAAATATATCCACCTCCATTAGGAGCATTATTAAGAGGAACAGAATTAAGAGTTAAAGAAGTTATTGAAATGGAGAAAGAGATACTTTATAAACTAAACTTTAATGTTATTAGTGATAATACATTAATTTGGTTATAATTGATAGGAGAACTGTTAGGATGTAATAAAAGATATAGGGATTAAATAAAACAAAGATTGATGTAAGTTATTTGATGAAAATAAAAGGTATTTGGCAGAACTTAGTTTATGTAATGATCGGTTTTTAAGTATGAAGAAATCAACAATAGCCTTGACCATTTTTGTGGCAGTGGAAATGTAGTTTGGATATCAGAAGACATAATTCTAATGGGATCGTTTGTCTCAACATTCTAAACCTAGTAAGGATTCTAAGCCATTAAAATTATTTACTTATTGCTTGAAAAATTGAAAATGATTATATACTATATATATTTTCTAATTAGGAATAAGTAATTAAGAAAAAATAATTAAAAATGATTAATATTTAATAATAATGATATATATATATATCATGGTTATTATGACTGTTATTGTTAGCTATGTTGTGATCTTGGTTATTGAGATGGGACTTATTATGGTTGTTAGGATGGTTAATTTGAGGGTTGATGGGATTATGGTTATTATTATTGTTATTAGGGTTATTATGGTCTAGGAGGAGGTACAGGAGGATACTATTAAAATGGTTAAGCAAATTGTGGGACCATTCTAGATGCAATTAGAGGTTATTAGACATATTAAACTGGTTATTGTACATATTAAACTGGTTATTGTACATATTAAACTGGTTGTTGAGCATATTAAACTGATTATTGAATATATGGTTATTAAACTACAGAGACTGCTTATTACACATATTAAGTAGGTTATTAATGTACAACTTATCTTTCTACTGGGTAATATTCTACTCTTTCTTAATATCTATCAACAGGTACATACTCTAAAAAATATTTATTAAAATTACCGGTATATTTTTCTTAGAAAACTTAGGGGATATATTCTGTTTAATATTCAACAGCATAATAATCAGTTACTTTAGTTTCTCTTGGAACATAGGACACTATTTCTTATTCTTCATATTCAATAACAGCTTTTTAATATGGTACATATTCAATTCTTGATTCTCCTTTGATTGATTAATGCTTAATATAATTTCAAAATTTACTTAAGCATTTGGAGCAACTGGAGCAACAGCATATTATTAGACAGGAACAGAAGCTATTGGAGCAACAGACATTTAAGCCACTGGTGCATATTAGATTGGAGCTACATATGATTGTCTAACTGGAGAGGCTGGATAATATGTTGGTGGTGGTAACACTGCATTTGGATATGTGGGAGCTACTTTTCTTGTTTATGGTTAAGGAACTTAAGCTTATTGTTATGGTTATTATGATTAAGGATGATTTGACATTGTTAATTCTTCTTTAAATTCAAAAATTAATATTAAATGTTGTTCTGTCTGATTATTTTAAAAACTTAAAAAATTAATATATAATCCTCTTTCATTATCAAATTTTTATTCGTTAACTATAAGAATTTTGTATTCTCTTTTAACGAATAAATTAATTACGATTATATCATATCGGTAATATACTAATTTTATATATTATTAAAATAGCCAATCTATTATGATCAATTATCAGTTAACATATTGTATTAACATGTATATTCTTTCGACTTATCATTTTTTTTAACAATTCTGAAAATCATTATTTTCAAGATAAAGTTTTTATTTTTGAGACCTTCCATAAATCAAATTGAATAAACAAAGTAGACTAAATGATTTTTCTTTTGTTTTTATCATCAATAACCAATTTGTCTTGTCTCATATTTAATTTAATGGAATTACAAAATACATTACGATCTTATTTAAGTTCGTTTGAAACATATTCTTATGTAAGAGATATAAAATTAAGAGTGTTGTATGGTGATAAGTATGAATATAGTTTCAAATTAGGATGCATATTAAAATAGTTCAATAATGCTTGGCTGCATTTCTTATCGATAATGATGAATCGCCAATTTTAAGACTCTTAGCTCTCAAAGTAACAATCAAACCTTAAATTTATTTTTAGTTTAACAAGGAATTGGCAGAAACATTCAATGAAGATTATATACATATGATGTAAAAAATCGTTCTCCCAAAAATGGAATAGATTGCAATCTTCAAAAAAGAATCACCGGATAATGACAGAGGAAAATATTTCTTTTTAGGATAATAGAAACCTCATTAAGGTATTTGTAGTACAAAAGTAGTTAAGGCAATAAAGAATTACAGGCATTAGGTGATCAATTTTTTCGAGTGACATTAGAATGTATTAGAATTTGGGGTAGATGGTTTCCTTTAGATAAATAACATCATCGCTTAAGTTTATATCGTGTTGCCTATGAAAGATTATATAAAATCGGAGTTCGTTTTCCAGAAATATAATACTTTGATCTTCATTAAGTTCATACAAATTTACCTTCTACATTTCCTCCTCTTTCAATGATGTTACAATTAAAAAGAGTTATGAGTGTTCATCTTCACTCTACAACTAAAGAAATCTGTAGATATTTAGAATCTCATTTACCTGAAGAATATCATTAAACATAATATTCTTCATTTGCTGAATTATTTTAGACTATTGTCAAAAAACATATTCTTCACAAAAATAAATAAGCAAAAATCGCAAGCCTATTTTTAGAAAAAGAATAAATACAAACCCAACCTAAAAAATAAGATAATCATGAAGAATGGACTTAACTTTAAAGACTATAAAGTGAAAATTAACAACTTGAATTACTTAATAATTTGCATCAATAAAAAATGTAAGAATTATAAAAATCAATTATACAAACTTAAAATCAAAATACCCTTTTGTAATTATAAATCAAAGATAAATAATTATTAATTGAAAAATAAGAAACTGAGTGGAAAAATATTGAAAAAAAATTCTTGTCTTTGCTTGAAGAATACAAAAAAACACATTAATCCAAAAATCCTTACATTCTTGCTTAATTTGAAAAAAATGTAAAATTATTTTATAAATTTTAGTTAGCAGAATATAAAATTGAATATGGTCTTAGTTATAAGGAGGTTGATTGTTTTAAGTTAAGAGCAGAGAATGAATATCTTATAAAACAATTAGATGAACAACAAGACTTATATAATTCAATTAAACATGAAAAAGAGGTCTTACTTACAGAAAATAGATTATTGATGAAAAAATTATCCAATTTAACTTAAAAATAAACTTAAGTAGATAAAATAGAACAAGAGCTTCCATAAAATATTGAAGAGTTCAAATTTTATAAACAAAAATCAAATTTAGTTTAATATGAATAAATTATGATTTGTTAAAAGAGATAAATAACATAATTAAAAGATTAACTTTTATAAATGAATGATAAAAAAAACAGTGTTACAAGTTAAACTTGGGGAATTAGTACAAAATCTAATTCAAGAAGAAATATCAATGAATTATAAGCTTGCAATCTTTAATCATCAAAATAATCTGAAATTCAGAAAAGTCCTTATAGATAATCTAAAATTATCATGCCTCCTATTTTAGATTATGATGCAACAATATTTGCTATTAATCCTAATTGTTTTAATACTAGATTTCGATAAGCGTGTTTTACCTAAAAATCTATTATTTATTAAGATGATAATATATAAATTAATACAAATACCTTAATAAAAATAACAACGTTAATTGTAATTCTTACAATACAAAATAAATCGACAATAAAATTAAAAGATTTAAATTTAATATTGCAAAATACAAATTAATTGTAGGTTGAAAAAATAAATGACTTGAAAAATGTAATGAATCCTGATGAGAGTTAAACAATATAAATTCAAATTGAAATTCATGAAATACCATATTCTATTTTAGAAGCTTAACTCACATATATGGATAAAATTATATAATTTGCTATTCCTTGTACAATTAATAAATTTTTGACATTCAATTCTTATTAGAAATTACCAACATCTTATTTCTATTAAAGCAAACCTTTTCTAACTGGGTTCTAGAATTCGATTCCTAATCTTTTACCTGAATTTTAGATATTAAATCGATCTGAGAATGAAATAAATTTATCAGTATTGGCAGAATATAATAATGAAGAATATGATATAATGATTTCTTGTAAAAAATCTATGATGTAAATAAAAATGAATGGTGGCTAAAATGATAAACTTGTTAAAACAATAATATCTACATACTAAGGCTTATTTTTGAAAAGGTGATTTATTTATATATAAATTTATATTTAGATATTGTTAAACATATTTCATTGATCTTATTTAAGATGATATACATATGGTTTATTCTAGATTTTAAATTAATGATCCATAATTGAACAATTTACAAATTTAATGCAATTATCATCTCTATATCCTCCTTCTTCTTCATAAACTCCATAAGCTTCATGAATTCCCCCAAAAACATGAAGTTTAGGTCTAATTTTCTTTACTTTTTCTGCTAAATATCTATCTCCCACTCTTAATCCATAATTAGTTTTATCTCCATAATAAAATGGTGGTCCATGAGTTATAATAACATCAGATCCTTCTTCAATTTATTCCCAAAATTATTAACTACTACCTTAAATTTAAAATGCCCAATCACAATATTCTAAAGTGTATGGACTACCCCAAAACTTAAATCCTTCTATTGTAACTGAAGAATTTATAAGTAAATGACAACATTCCTTTAAATCCTATAACAATTAATCTGGATTATAATTGCTGTATCGATGAAATTTCTTCTTCAAAAAAGGGTATTTCTCTATATCCAAAATGACATCATGATTTCCTGGTACAACTATTTTATATTTATGGGGTTATGCTTTTAACCATGATATAAAATCTTTAATTTCTTATTCATGTCCCCAATTAGTAAAGTCACCACAATGAATAAGTACATCACCATTTTATACATCCACAAATTTAGAATGAGTATCACTTAAACATACAATTTTCAATTCATTCATTTTATAAAATATATTAAAATCCATTTTCATAACGGAGATATTAATATTCAATATTTATTATTGTTTTTTCACTTTTAATGCACTTTAAACATAAATTTATCTTTGATATCTTAGTTACAATAGATGTAAACAATATCATTTTTATTCCTGTACTTGAATATTCAGAATAGTTTTAATTATTTCATAGTATTAACTTAATCTTCAAGTATGGTGTTTCCATGTTTCCAATTAAAAATTAATTTTTCATAATCCCTCCAAATGAAGTAGTTACCATCAGTTGGATAACTTCCTTGAGCAACATTATATTTATTTCAATTATCAAATTATTGACAAAATCTTCCATTATATATAGAAACTGTATACAATAAAAAACAAGAACTATCTATTATAAATTGAATTTTATAAAGTCTTAAAATTAAAAAGGAAGAATAATCCTACCATCAATGTTAAATATTCATTTTTTATCAAAGCATTCTATAAGTCTTTAAACTTTTATACATTCTCTTCCAAATTTATTTATAAACTTTATTCTAATTCCTCTAATTTAACTTATCTATTAATATTATAACCTCTAATCATACTTTATAATTAAATCTTATTATTAATAAATATGATCAAGATCATTTTATTAAGACTTTTTTTTGACAGAAGAAGACTGGTAATTTTTATGAATTTGAGTATAATATTACTATATTGTTAATTATTTTCTTAAGTGAGAAAAACTAAATGTAATAATCTCATTCTTAATTCCAAAAAAATTAATTATTAATAAAGTATGTCAATTAAGTTGTAAGAATTTAAGAATGTTATTTATTAACAGATTATATAAAATTGGTATCTAGTATTAAAAATATCACAAATTAATTTAATTGAAATGACTAAGAAGATTGAAATAACTTTGTGCTCCATTTCATATTTCTATAATGTCCAATAATAAAATAATTATCTTTTATATGATTTTTCTCTTCCAGCCAAGTAAACTAAAATCATATTTATAGTAACAAATAATGCTAAGCAGTTAAAGTTGATTAAATTAAACTAAAAAATGCCACTAAATTAGAACTAGCCCTCGAAATTAAGTAAATATTTTAGTTCAATATAAGACCAGAACAAAATAAACTGTTGGAAAAAAAGAGAAGAGTTTATAATTTTATTCTTCCATTTAAATAATCTAATTCGATCACTTTTCAACTAACATAATTAGTTGCAGAATCAGATGGTTTATCACTAAATTTAAAATCAGATAATTTCTTTAATATTCTAAAAGGATACAAGGACTTAGAAAAACATATTATTAATGATAACATTGTGGATAATTTAATAAATTTTCATCTCCTATTGTGTAAGGAATTAGTGAGAGAAATATATATTATTTGTGATTCACAAGAAAATTTAGTTTCTCGATTTCCTTTTTGTTATTAAAGTTTTGATTTCAACTTTCCCAATGAAATAATTGAAAATCAACTTTATTTAGGAAACAGCAATCATGCAATGAATCTCAAAGCTTTAAATTTATTAGGAATAACTCATGTTGTTAATTGTGCAAAAGAAATACCAAATTATTTCATGAATACATAATAAGATAATATGGACATCTTTAAATACTTCTAAGTTCCTGTTTTAGATTTGGAAGAAGAACCAATTTCTGATCATTTTGATGAGGCTTACATATTTATTAATGAAGCATTAAATCAAAAAGAGAATAAGGTATAAATAAAATTCAATTATTTAAAAGGTTTTAGTTCATTGTGCATAAGGTAAAAGCAGATCAGCAACTATAGTACTAATGTTCTTAATGAGATATAAACAATGGACTTTTGATTAAGCTTATGATTATGCCCAGAAAAGAAGGGAAATTATATCTATTAACGAAGGTTTTCAATTCTAATTGTCATAGATTTGAATCAACATAAGAATTATCTTAACATTTTATTGAACTATGAGATTATTATATTAATCATTCAATTGATTTATTAATCAAATTTTAGTAAAGTAAATCTACAATGTTGAGTTTTTAATCTCATCCATGTAGTTATTCTCCTTACTATTTTCCTAATTTTTATGAATTAAATAAAAATATTTTTTTTTAATTATTTACTAAAATTTTATTCTTTTATTCCATATTTTAATGATTATTTCATACAAAACACTATTCTTTTCTTATAAGTTTAATTCAAACTATTGTAACCTAATTTCAATCTTTTATTCAAGAGTTAGTTTATATGTTTTTAGTTTAATTTGATTTTTTACTTTAACCGATTTTAAGATCATCTATTACAAAATGTTTTATACTTTGAATCTTGATAAATGTTTTTAGGATGGATTTTTTTCTTTATTAAATGTTCAAAACATTAACTTTCCGTCCTAACTATTATAAATTACATGAGTATAAACTTAAAAATCAAACTCTTATTATGATAGTATGTCTTTAAGTAATCTCATTTCATTTTTTTTGAGACTTGAAAGTATACAGTTTTCATCAGAAATTGACATTTTCTTGATCAATCAGTGTTTTAATGGACTCTTGGGGTTTGAAAAAGACATTTAGATTGATTAAATTTTCTTAAAAATTTATAATAAATCTATAAATGCTTAATTTTTTAAATTTCATAGAATTTTTTTGAGTGGTTACATAGTAATCTTGTTTAATTGTAAAAATTAATTGATAATTCAATTATACCAGAATGCTCTAAAGCTTAGAAACAATAAGACCTTTACCACTAGAATGCTAATAGAGGTTCCATTAGCCATTTCAATAGAGTCTTGAATTAAATCAATATTTTATTAGTTTTATTTGAATTTAATAAACATCAATAAATTATTACTCTTTGCTGAGTAAAAATCTTAGGAACTTTCAGAGTAAGTTATTCTTCATATTAAATTTTGAGATAAAACACTTACAGATAAAATAATACATATTATGTTGATATAAGACGAATTTAAATATCATGAAAATTGGCAACTTTTTATTGAAAGAATAGATAAAATGGTTTTATCAATCCAATTAATTATTAAAATATAAATCTAAAATAATAAATTTATCATATTTAGTTTTTTATAACTTTTAAAGTTTATAAATTAACACAATACCACTAATTTCTGTGAGTTTTTAAAAATGCAAAAGATGAAAATTTATTTATATATTCCTTTTACTTTGAACTTTAATAGGTTGATTATTGTAAAAGTAATTTTGCATCTTAATATCGGTTTCACTTTGAAGATTGATTCTAATTCTAAGATTATTAATTTTGCTCAAATTACCTTCTGAAACTTATGTCTTAATTACTTCATCTTGAAAAGTTGATTTTATATTATGTATGCATACCAAGTATCAGTTTATATTCTGTCCATATTTTGCAATAGTTGTTCTGTTACATTCATTAATCTAGTGATTGACTATGGAAATTAAAAAGATTTAAGAACTTAATTGATTTACTTTTCATTTTTATTAATAATAATCATTTTAATAAATCAAACATATCAAGTACTTGTAAGGAAGTTTTTTGTTGAAATATATTCTATTCTATTAAAGTTCTTAATGTTCTTATTTCCTTTTAGAGAGTTATATCAATTGTTATTAATTATTTTCCAATTTTAGAACTCAAAAACTAGTCTAATATTAAAAATTAAGTTCTACAATATTAACCTATAACTTTTTAATTTTATTAATTAGATTCTCTCAAATGATTTGAGAGACTAATAATAATTTGTTGCATCTATTTTTATTATATTGTTAATTATCTTTTTTAGTGATAGTTATTATCATACTTAAATATTGAATTTTTATTTTCTATCATTCGAATATTGTTTGGAGAATAATTATGTTATTTCAAATTTTATTTATTCCTTTTGGATAATTTATGTTCTAATCTTGAAGTATAAATTTCATCCATATTCTTTTTGGTAACTATTTTAGTATCATTATTGATAATATCCTTATTCAAATGAACTTAAGATATTTCATCATCTGGTTTACATTCTGATAAATTTGAAATAATTTCATAAAATGATTTTTTTAAATTAGAATTACCATTTCTTAAATTTTGAAATTTTGGAGTCCAATTATTTAATTACTTTAAATTTTCTGATAATTAACCAGGTGCATTATCACTAATATTACTCAACTAATCATTATCAAATGAATTATTTGAATTACTTAAATTTAATCTCTCAACTTCTTCTTCTGATTAAGAAATATTAGAAATTCTATTAATATCTTCATCAAAATAAATTTGCTAAGATTTTATTATCGAATTTCTAATTGAAATCAATTACTATTTCTTTAATAATTTATATAAGAAAATATTACGAATTTAAGGTAAAAAACAAAGCATCAAAGTTGAATAAGTAATAGGAACAAGTTAAAAATTAATAAGAAACTATTAAATCATTAAATTTTTGGTTAAAATTGATTTATCTAATAAAGATAATTTAGTATAAGGGTTGATACTACAAAAATTAAAAAGATTTTAATCGTTAAGTTATCTTATTTGTGAAGTATTCCATTCACTACAGTATTGTAAAGTAACAAAATTATTTTTTTCAACGAGAATTTCTAAACAAGTTTATCCTTTTAAATTTTAATGATTTACATCAAATGGTTATTATAATAAAACTTAATAAAACTATTTGACTCTTTTGTGATCACTAAAAGCACTTGCAATATGTAATGGTGTTTCTTTAAAAATATCATACTGTGCAGGATTGGCACCAGAATTAATCAAATCTTATAGTAATTCTACTTAACAATGTTATGCTGCAATATGTAAATTAGAGGATTACAATCCTCCTCCTAAATTTAAATTAATTTTGTATTAAAGTATCAATTTAACTAATCGATAATACTTTTTTTCTATAGCTAAACTTAATGGAGTATGTCCTTTAAGATCAATTTGATTTGCTAATTCCAAATGATGATTTAATAAATATTCTAAAATTCCAATTTCATCATATACAATAGCCAAATGCATAAGATTCTAAATTTATTGTCCATAAAGATACTTATTTATAATCATTAATGTAATTCAATTATGTCTCATGTAAATGGTAATTCAGCTACTCCTTGATTTGGGTTAGGAGTTGTTCATTTTGAGAATCTATTGAGAGGTAAGGTTTTTTGTACTTATACTATCATTTAGAATATCTCCTTAAGTAACACTAATTACATTACTGATTGATTTATAATTCATTATATATGATTCAAAAGTTAATTCATCAGATATCGCTTCTACCAATGTGAAAAATACTTTCAATTTCTAATCATCTAATATAAAATCTAATTAAGATTAACAAAATATTCCCCAACCTAATCCTAAAACCTCTAAAGTACTATTTAACTCTAAAATTTATTTAGTTATATTAGTAAAGTAATTTTATTATATATAAAGTTTCTTTAGATGTAATTTACATATAGAAGGATCTATTTATTTCAACAAATTCTTTGCTATATTAAGAATTGATAATCTAGGAACATCAGTACATTAAATTGGTCCAAAATTATGTAACTAATTATCTTCTAATGAGAGATTTTGTAATAATGGGGTTTTTTTTAATAAATTCATGTCAAACTCTTTTAATTTATTTTCATTTAACATTAAATATAAAAGACCATTCCATATCATTGCATCCTTTTATAGTAAACTTTTTAGTTACATTAAATATATTTAATCCTTATCTTGAATAATCTAAAAGTAATTGTTGTTATTAATTTTGAGAACTAGCTTATTTAGTAGCTTAGAAACTACGTTAAGTTACAAATTTGACTTATAATGGACTTCGTTAACGCTTGTTTTTACCTGATTGCATTGATAGGCATTATTCAAAAGTTTCATTCATTTTATATATTATTATGAAATAAATCACTTTTTTAACAAACATTTTAGTGTTAATTTACTTAATGGCATATGCTAGAAGGATTTTTTTAAATTAGTTTCAGTGTAGCATCGCTAACTCATCTATTTTTAATCTTTTTCATCTGATTACTCAAGTATAGTAAGTAATTGAGTATTATTATTGTTAATCATTCCTACAGAAGAGTGTTTTAGATCAGTCATTTAAGTTTTAAAATCTGTATATATCTCATCAATAACAACATTTGTAATGACTTTCAAATTTTATTTGAGTATATTTAAATTTAGTACATAAGAATCAACTATTTTGTCTTTTTGTTATTTGTTAAGTACATTCATAATATGTGAGCGTTCATTTTAAAAGATTGATTCAAAGAGAGACTTAATTTAGATCATGAATTTAGACTAGACCAACCTCATTAAAACAGATTAGATGTCATTAAATTTAATGATTTCTCTCTCTATTCGTTAAATAAAATCATTCATTTTAATTAAATATATCATCCCATAATCTATTGTTCATTGTTTAAATACTATTGAGGGTTAAAAGTGACTTCTTAATGGAGTAAGAATTTATCATCAAAGTTTGTATCAGGTTCACAAGGATCAGTGTATAGAATTTCTTGAGTAAAATAAGACTCATCTTCATTTAAGCACATTTTTTTCAGAAGTTGGCTGCCTAAATCATTCAAATCTTCCTCTTAAGATGTAGTTCTTGTTACAATTTCAAAAAGACTCTGCTGTTGTGCTTTTCTGTTTCCAACTTTGAAATATTTTCTATTTTAGTTGACATCCATAGTTGTACTCTGTTAAATTAATTTATTATATAAAATTAATCATTCTTTAGCTATTTAAGAAATGGGCTATTTATTTTAACTCTTGGTTTCAATTTCAACCATTAAAATATCCCCAATCTTAAATCCATGTTCTTTAAGATCTGATTCATCATCCTTCCCTGATTTCACAGAATGGACTATCCCTAAATCCTTTTTCTTTTACACTCCATGTTAATCCAAATAAACATTGCTCACTTTAAATGATATATCTCTTCTATAAACACCATCTAATTGATATTTTAATTGATCTACAATATCTCTCAATTTAGAACTTAAACTATTAATTTTCTTATAGTATTAATTATTACAATAAGTAAAGCAATATTTCTTAAGTTTAATTTTTATTAAAGTCTTCTAAAGTAATTTATCCATATTTCCAATGTGTTCTTACTAAAAAAGGTACTTAATGCTAAAATTATTTTTTCATTTACCTTGTCCTTTTCATTTTAATTTCTATTATCTCTAAATCGTCCATATCTACTATGGATTCCATCAACCTTTATTTGATCTTTTTTATTTGATGCCATTTAATAAAATAGTGTATTATAAAATTATTAATAAATAAATTATATATATATTTATAGACTGTTATCCATTACATAATATAATTATTCCTCTTACTAATAATGCATAATTTGAACATATAGTTCTTTATAAATAATCTAAGCACTATATTTAATAATAGGATAGTATTAATTGTAAAACTTGTTAAATCTGATTTTATACATTTAATAAATTTAAACATAATATATACCTGAAAATTGATAAAGAATAGTTGTCCTTTTTATAATTAATTCTAGAAACCCTTTTGGAGAGTTTTAGATTTATTAAAAAATAAATTCATTAAATACATAGAGAATTTAATATAATACAAATTTTAATATTTATATGCCTCCTAAAAGTAGAAAACTAGAGCTCAATTCAAATCAACTCAAGGTAAAATGAATATTTTGATTAGTCGAGAAAGAAGGAAATACTGCATTCCTGAATAGATAATATAATAAAGCAATTATTTTATATACAAAAGCTCTTTGTAAGCTGATTATAAAAATGATTTTTTTAGAGATTGAAGAGAACCCTATTTGTTATAATAATCGTTCGCAAGCATATATCCAGACAGAAGAACTAGAATTAGCTTTACAAGATTGTAATAAAGCATTACAATTAAATCCAGGTTATGTGAAAGCAATCACTAACAAAGCATAAGTGTTATATGAAATGGGTTATGTTTAAGTAATCTTTTAAACTTATTGTTAGGAAGCTATAGAATGTTTGTAGAGCA